>DWAL01000021.1:0-19230 GCA_018230405.1 Heliconius hortense
CAACCAGTCGGTTTTGCAGTCACACCTCGTGCCGCTGCGCCACGACCGGCCTCAACAATATAGTTAGGGACCTATATACATACATGTAAGCAATATGGATGTATATTGAAATCATTATTTATGTATTTATCTTTTATTTACTTCTCAATTTACCTTTCAATGCAAGCCTAGTGAAATTATAGTTACGTATTGTAGACTCCTTAATTTTTTGTATTAAAAAAATACAAAATGGCTACGCGCCTAATAGCAAAAGCCATTGCCATCAAACGAAACAAACAAACAACAGAATCAATAACATATGAAAGCCTTTCAATGGCCTGATCGACGCGACGTTTCCCAGAACTCTCGATATATAAACGCGAAGACTGAGTGCCGCACTTCAAACACTTTGTTGTTGTCGCGATCGTGCCACATATCATATTCTATTCTAGAGTATCGCATTTCATATTCAAGGCGTATTTTATATTTGCGAAAGATAAAGAAAAGAAATGTTTATGGTTTTCATAATTACTTCATACCTACTAGATAGAATTTTTGAAACAAAAAATATAAGCGAAGTTGAGTTCCGTCATTCAACGCTCCGCTTCTTCGCACTTGAGCCTTGAGATTTCGGCGGGCAGTGAGCAACGAGAGTGTCTGTCTTTATGGGAATGGAGTGTTTTAACACTAGGTTCCCAGGTTCCCTCTGCCTACCTTGCTATGTGCGTGATGCAACCTAAAACTGTAAAAAAATAAAACATAGAAAAACTCTTCGCTAGCACAGTCAAATATCTTAATAACTAGTGATCTCTTTTATAATAGACATCATTTTTAAATATGAATAATGTATAGTCGTTAAATCTTAGTCATACAATCTTACAAAGCGTTATAAAAATGAAAATTGTAAATATCGATCGAAAAATTTTGCATGACACTCCTAAAACACAACACAAAAAAAATATTATTTATGTACATACACACTGTAATAAAAACCTGATATTTTTAGTTCGTCAAAACAAGTGACACCAAAAATATTTGTAGGGATGCGTCACGACAAAGGTCGACGGCGGCCGCTCTTGAGGGCTTACGCTTGATGGATGCGAGGCGGACCGGCCATCGCGTCGAACACAATGCACGGCTTTAGCGATGTCGAGCTAGATAGCTTTCGGCGAAGGTGCGAAGTCACCTCGCTGATCATATCAGATTGAAATCTCACGTGGTTGTCGGTTCTAAACTATTTGTATGACAATTAATAATAATATACGAGCAGACCCACTAGCTACTGCCGGCGATTTTGGTTGTGGTCGCCTTGAATTTAAGTAAAAGATATTTAAGTTAAACAGTTTAGTTCCATCGTTATTTGCCGAAAAGTATGTACCAAACTAAGAATCTGAAGTAAAGCGAATGAAAAAAAAATATCTATGTTATTTACATTATTTTATATTTGTTTTTAAATTCTTGATATTATTAAAATACTATTATTATATTTTCTAGTAAAGATTAAATTTGCAACTGTTGGTATAACGATAGGTTGTTTGTTATCAATAACAATATTAATTATTGTAATATACAATAAAAATGTTAATTAATATCAGTAACTTGTTTTCTGCTGCTCCTGGTGTTTATATGATTATATTATGATATATTTATAGGTCCTACTTAGTTTATAGTCTTTCAGGTGTAGAAGATTTAATATATGCATATATTGTGAGAATAATGTGATCATTTTTATCTTTTATTTTATGATTATACAAAAAATATGGCTTAATTCTTAAGCCTAAGTTATAATCTTACATAATGCGAAGCTGTTGGATTTCTTAATAAATAATCGAATAGTATGAAGAAAGTGTTATGCTATATCGAGGTTATACATTTAAAAACAAATTTTGTACCAAAGCTATAACATTTCAAAGTCGTGTCGTATAGGCGTGTTGAGATCGCGAGATGCTAGCGGCCGCAGCGGCAGGTGCAGATGATTTATCTCATATAAACGTTCACCAAATTACCATTTAGCGTCATAAATACCTTATTATCATAGCCATATGACATATTAATGCGTGGCAGCCCTGATGAAGCACTGCCTGAGGAGACACCCAGCCTATCAGTGCAGCATCCGTACCGATTGTATTATCACCGCGAACCATCGTTATGTATCCACCGATCGGACCTCCGACTGTCTCTCCTTCCTCCGCTTTGAGATACTGCATCCTGGCTTTCTAACGTATATTTCTTGATATAAATTTAAATAGATTACTTAGCTTATTTGATATACGTTTACACCACTGTCGTAGGAAGGTTCACGTTTACTGTACATAACAGGTGGCAGTCAGATAAATTTGTTAGTTCTAAAACTGATTATGAGTAAATAACGCCTACACTCAAACTAAGTAAACTTTTAGAGACAAGCTGTAATCAATTTTTAAGTAATCAGTAGGTGTAGGTTTATTGTATGTTTTAAAGGCAATCGTTTTTTAAAGGCAAGCAAAGTGTACTAGGCTTACCTCCAATTCGCAGATATGGACCTAAACCCTAACGTAATAGTTCATTGCTATGTTTTATATATTCACAATGGAAAGCCATTTTGTTTTGAATACAAAAATTCATTAAAATTTCTTTAGACTACATTATTGAATATTTTAAGATGACCTGAAATTAAATCTATACAGTAACTAATGTATAATAAAAAAAAATCTTTACATTTCGCTATTTTTTTAAACTCTTAAGTAGAATATTCTAATGCATCTACAAGTATCTTTATCAAAAAGGCTCCCCTACTGTTGTATCCACTATCATGCATCATAAATAAACTTTACCAATTTTTCACCCCTTACTTTTCTGGGTACTTACTCAGCCATGTGAATGACTTAAGTTTTTTATGTAGGTACCTATTGCTATTGTTATCATATTTTACTATAATTTCTTAAAATAGTAAATATTTTAAATAATTATTAAATTATTTTTAAATACTGAACTATATTTATATTATATAATTATTTTTTTTAACTTTTGAAGAACTTTGATATAAAGTATTATTTGAGCTTTTTTTTGTAAAACTCGTCGTAAAACGTCGTAGCCCAGCTAACTCTTAATGGATGTGGTTGAATTGGGATGCTTACTTTACAATTTGTTTAAAATATATTTAATTAAACAATATATTTAATTAAACTTATCTGTGGCATAACAGAGTGTCAAAAATATTTGATGACTTCTTAACTACAGGATATAGATAAAGATAAAAAAAAATACTGTGTGTAAAAGAAAATCTAGGAACATTTCTATTAACGTACGAGTACATTTTTGTTAGCATCCATCGTGGTGCAGTGAGAAAGCGTCTAACAGTAAAAGCGATGGTTATTGTTTGAATTCCCACCCGGGGAAGTTTTATGAATTGGGGCGGAAAGCACAACTCAGAATAATATGAAAACCCACTTTTTTTTATTCATCGTAGCTTGTTAGTATTCCAATTCTGAAATTCATTTATCTATTCATATTTTTTATTTTTTTTTCATATTGTAACTAAAAACTTTTAGTTATGATACAGACAAATAAATTAACAAATAAATTCATTAAAAAAAAAAAACAAACTTCTACATTGAAATATTATACTCGTAAAGTACCAATAACATTGATGCATTTATAAAGTGTCGCTAATTCTATCATAAATTATTAACAAGACCTTCAAACAAGGCAACGTAACACAACGCTGTATAGAAATTAACAATCCCACTATTATAGCTGATCTAAATAAGAATTATAATGATCTAATAGTTATATATGACTACATTTTTTCCTAACCTTTTATTTTTAAGCATATGCTGTCAAAAGCTTAACACAAGGTGTCCTGTAGTTAGCCGGTCGCGCCACTTCAAAAGGTGATACTAATGAAGGAGCAGTTATGACCATATTCCGGAAGCACCAATTAAACCATCACATCATTCATTATTTTATTGCTGCGCAAGCGTTCTTTGGATCGTATTTTTTAATCGACCTATTCAATATTTAAATTGTTATTAGCTTATTTTAATTATTACGTATATGTACATGGTTTCATTATAGTAATATATTCAAATTTATTAAAATATATTTTACTTAAGAAAAAATATTAACGAGTACAGTACAAGAACATCGTTATTTAAAAATAATTTTCTTCAGTCTTGTTTTACGAAAGTTTGTTTTTGTATTAAAGATCTAAAGGACTAAAAGATTATAAAATAGAACTACAGATATTACACAAGGCCAATCGTTATAACTCAAATTGAATTTGAATTTCAAATCCTACATATACATAAATATATCTATACCTACAATGTAGCTATGATATGTTATCTCTTTTTATTTTCACTTCATGTTGTCATATGCCGTCGTTGCTCATACTATTGCATGTGTTTTGTAGAAAAAAACCGGACAAACGCGAGTCAGGCTCGCCCACCGAGGGTTCCGTACAAAGATTGAATTTTACTGAAATTCTAGCTTAGCTTAGCCAGAGCCTATTCATCTGATACCTCACTTGAACTAGCATCGTTAATATCAAATTTTGCGCTCCTATTAAGGCTATTATTTTTTAGGATTTCACCAAAAATGTATCGTTTTCAGATTTTTTCCTGAACTAGTACTACCAGTAGATGCTAGCTGCCAAATTTCAAATTCTAGATCAACCGGAAGCGTCATATTAATTTTGATTCCTTATATAGTGTCGAAATACTCGGTATTTGCGCTATATACGGCCATATCTTTTCTAAATAAAAGTAGAAATACTATTTTTTCAGGAAATAAAGGGACCTTAGATCTAAGTATATAGTTTGAATTTCAACTCGATATCTAAAAGGCGTTCCTGGGATAAAGGCTCTTGACGGATGGACACAAAGTGATCTTTTTTTCTTAAAAGATACGGAATCCTAATGACAAAATTATTTTAATAACATAAAATAGTAGTGCATACGCTTTCTTTACAATTTAGTCGCTTTAAAAGATACTTTCTTATATTAGGGGTTGCGGTTTCTTAGCAAATAAACTTTCCTTTTTCATTGTATATACCTAACGGGTACTCGCGTTGTTCTTATTTATCTACGTACTAAATTTGTTAATGGACTCTCGGTTGTGTAACATATTATTTACATTTTAATAAATATTTAATTATTTCATAAACAATTCTTGCATATATATCTTTTTACTAAGTGTTTGTAAAAACTTAAAATTAGATATGGTGCAGCGTTTATTTCTGCCTGTGTAATATTTCCAAAAGTGGGGTAGCTCCTTAATAAATGACGAGACTCCCTCTCTACTCTAAGAGCACGAAGATAAACGAAAACGTGAAATAAAAAATGTGGCATCGTGAAACGTTGTCAAACCTCCCGATGTTGGCGGGACGTCCCGATTGCTAGCCCCTGATTTTAAATATCCCAAGCGGGACAGACATGGTCGTATTTCGTGAATTATACCCCGCACTCAAAGAACTCTTTTTACTTATTTTTTTAATAAGTTACTAACAACTCCAGATACCTATAACAATCCCGCTTTACCCACGATATAATCTGGCAACACTACTATCATGTAGTGTCGTATCGTTGCATCTGCATAACGACCGCATCGTTAGATTGCCACGTTACGCAGAAGTATTAAGACAACATTGTTGATATCCAATAATAGTCGCGCCGTGCAATAATATCAGTTATTAGGCATTTCTAATGTCTCCTGACGGCTTGTAAATGTAGAGCAATGTACACAACAGTGTTGCAAAGGTTATCTACGACTCTAGGAGTGGTTAAGCTTTACGGAACCTATCACTAAAAAGTTAATATATATTTAATTATTTTACATAATATAATGATGACACGGGGGAATGAATTATAATTTTATAATATTTTATTTACTAACTGGTAAATTAAATATTAATAAAAATTTGCCGCGCTTTTGCCGCGTTTGCTTTTTAATTTCTTAAACGTGCAACGCCTGGAAAATTCCGCGGGAAGAGCGGAACGGACTGTCTTAACACTAGGTTCCTTTTACCTACCCTGCTAAATTCGGAATACAGCGTGAAGCTGAAAAAAATACAACTTAACATTTAAAAAAACTTTTAGAAAAGGACTTTAATTTAAATTCAATTCAGATTATGCATTATATTTTTACACACCGAACGAATTGACGATCGTTACAGCGTTAAAAAGGCTAATAGTTATCTGTTAATGCATCGTACAATCATGCTATGTCATTTAGTCATTTCCTTTCTTGTTCGTTAAAGTGCAAAAATATCGTAAATATAATTACGGTCATTTTAATTACAAGCAATATACCCGTCTCTCACTCTTGCCTAAGCGTTAATAATTTGCTGTAACAAGTACGCGTCGATTCAGCAACTAGCTCTATTAGAATGATGTTAAAGTTACATAGGTAAGGATACCTAAACACCTAAATCCCATAAATACATTTATATCATATATACATAATATATCTAATAAATCTCCGTTTGCCTATAACTAAATAATAAATTTGTATTATATTTTTTTCATAACGGTAAAATTTTAATTTATACTTTTTTCACCTACTACTTGATATTAGAAAAAGATTAAAACTCTATCTAGTGTACAATGCGTCTGAATGAGCTAAAAGTGGAGACCAAAGGGTCCATCACCATTTTTTAACTTAGAGTGTAAGTTATATACATATATTAATGTAATATATTTATTTTAGTTCATACATAGTAAATAATTAAAATATCAGAAACGTCTTCTAAATAACGGCAATTTTTAATTAAATATTTTAAAATCGTTAAACTAAGTTATAAAAAATGCATTAAACCATTTTATATAGTGTCAACAAAATTAAAAACGCTATTTGCTCGGTATTCGTCTGTTATCACAGCGTTCCGAGCGGCCGAGGCGTGGTCGAGCGATCTTATCTCTCCCATTAGCGAGCGCCGCGCCCAGACGCTATCTCCGCCGCATCACCTGCACTTGCACAGTGTCAAACACCACAATTCCCACTAAGAAAATTAAAAAACCAACTGTTTTCCATAAAGAATAGAGTAGAATATGTAATAACAAATTTCTCTTTCTTAGACGTAGATTCGGAAGCATGATATACGAAGCTCGTTTTTCTATGTTCAGAGTTATAACTTCGTAATATTGTTTGGCGCTTTTTTTCTGCTTTAGTATACTGTCGTTGGGGTCCTATCTCGATGAGTATCGCGTCAGTAATTTGCGTGATGCAGCCGTTTTCGACGATGATAGGCTGCGTCGTATCCTAATAGCATATAGTATAGACGGCCCTCGTCAGATGGTGTCGTTCCCTTGTTAGATCAGCTATTCGAGGAATGTTTCACCCACGCTCAATCTCTCCTGTGGCTAATGCGTTTGCTATAGAGCAACGTCTGATTTCGATCGGTTCTTAGAATATCGATATTTGAATAGAGAAAAATATATATCTATTATACATTTAACTAACTAAATGCACCTACGTAATACATGTGTTTCCGTATAGGAATATTAAGATTAAAGTCGTATTTATATTAAAAATATTTTTTAATAACACTTAGGTACATTTTAATGGCGTGTGCAAATGAAATTAATGTATTGCCATAAATTTAAATTTCTAAACGAAAATTATGACAGTTTTCTACGGCACATACTTCCTACGATATCATTGCGGCTAGATCCATATCATTTTTAGGTACGAGCCGAGCTAATATCTGAAATTTATGAGATGCAGCGCTCGCGCAGGCTTCGTGACCGGATCAGGTGGAGAGAAGGGGGAGGGGGGAGCCGGCGAGAACAAAGAGTATTTCAAACATGCCGCCGTGTTCCCACTAATAAGCAATAAACAAGGGGGAGGAGTTTTGGCACACCTGAAGAATCATATCGCGATTCGGTTCTACTACAGCATTAGATATCGTTCTCGGGATAATTTTACATAGATATGCCTTTCTCTCGATGTGAATTACATAAATAAAAATTGTTTATCAAGAAATATTGTTTTGTTTTACAAAAATATAATATAGGAATAAGGTATATGTTTTATACAGTAATGAGTTTCAGTTTTTTTTAATACGATATCATAATATTGTTTATAGAGAGTCTGTTTTAACAGGGACTTTCAAAGAATTACTATTGTTAAATATAATTTTCCATTTAAGATAGCAATTTAATTAGATAATTTAAATAGGTAGCCAATTTGCGATACAAATTATTATATGTACGTAGGTTACTTAACGCAAACTATTTTTCTAAATTTACATATAATGTACCTTATAGTTATGTTACTAGATATTATCCAAAATGTTACTAAACACACCGAATGTTGATATAAGAAGAGTTTATTTACTTTAATACATTATAACAAAACAAAGACGAAATAATTTTTTTTCATACTTTAATTAAATCTATGTGTATAGATAGGTATATGTAATTATACACATATAAAAATGATATGCGCTTGTCTAAAAGTTAAAGTGACGACTGGTCATTTATATGTATGCGATGTACGCACTCGTGCAGTCACAGTTCACTGGCAACACTAGTGAACCGTGGTGCACGGTTTTCAATGCAATTAAAAACCTATAAAAGTTAAAATTAATGAAGAATATCATACAACTGGTAAAAATATGCGACTTTAATAAAAAAGTCATAAATAAAAAACGTACTTCCATCATTATTTTATACACCAACGAAACTAAAATATGACCAACAAACATATTGACATCGAGCAAGAGAATAGATTAAACATTGTATCGCAGCTTCTGATAATGAGTAGGTAAAGCTATAAAATTATATAAACATAATACTACACTTGTTTTATAAATTAGAACGTTGGTTATCCAAAAAATGCAAAAAGTACCAAAAGAACAAAGTAATAGATATATCTATAATTACATTTTCTCTACATGCGGAATTACCTAAATGCGGAAGTCTCGTAAATATAAAAATAGCTATAATTTCGCGTTGTTAACAGAGATTATACAGTACAGTTAGTGCTTGATGTAGCAATATACCTTCAGAAAATCACAGAAACCGACACTTAGCGCAGATTTCGCGTTGCAGACTGGTATTCAAGGATAGGTGTCTACAAGCGGCGGACTGTAATTGTGTGTGGTTAGTGCTGATTGACAAGCAGTTGGCGCGGAGTGTAGTGGAAAATACTCATAGCTCGATTACTGGCGTTCGTCGTGACTGCGGCGAAGATAGCTGCCGTCGTCGTTGAGCTCCGACTTCTGGAACATTCTAGATAAACTAATAATTAACTCTTACTTAATCTCAAGGTACTCAAATAATTAAAACGTTCATAGGTAATTTCTGGTTATCCTTATGCTATTTACTTACTATATATGTGTTTATTATTAGGTAAATACGTGCTGTTCATGGTTTAGGTAATAATTATAAAGGCTTGCAAAAACAAAAATATTTGAAGAATCAAATCCGAACTATTATAACCAAAAAAATAAAAAAGAAATGAGCACAAAGTTCACACCGGTGTAGTACCACGCTTTAGTCGTCTAAGTATCTATCGCCAATACAAAGCAATCGTTGGGCGCTCCGTGACGGAGTAATTCGTCGTTTCCCTTCGACGCGACGATTAGCCTCCTCTATTTACTTGTCTATCGGCTGGAGCTGGCAGCTGACGCCGGACGCGCCCGACAGACGGACACCGTTACAATTGCATCATTGACTTAGAAAAACGTTTGCCACGGACAACCGGCCTGTCCGTATGAACCTGACATAGACGTCTAGGCTGTTCCAGCTTGCATGCACCAGCACCACGCGGTACACTTTGAAAATCGCTGCTTAACGGGAATCGTCTTTTACGTCCACTCTAGTACTATTTACCATCGCCGTTGTACTTGAATGAAATTGAGCCAAATTAAATTGACTTTAAGTGTTCTTTAAATATATTTTACCTGTATTTGCATCCCACAGTACCAACCTACCATGTAATGATTGCATCACGATGGTATTTATTCAATATCTAAAATGAGTTTCTCCTCGAGAGTTCCCATAGGAGATAAATATTTGCGATCGCGATCTCGCATAGGGCATGACCGGACAGGGATCGCACTGCGCACATGGAACTGAGCGTGCTATCGCGTTTAATCATAGGGTAGGTACCTGCCGCGCCGGTGTGGTGCACGTCTCTGGAACAATAGGTACTACAATAAACTCAATAAATGAGTGCAATTAATGCCACGTATCTGGAACGATTCTCGACATAAATATCTAATGAACGTAATGTAAGTTAAACAGGCGCTAACTCATATATTTTATCAGTAATCTTTCTACTTATTTTATAGACACTTAAGTTAAAGTATCACATTAAACTTAGTAAAACTAAAATTATTACATTTCTGACAGGATACTACATAGGTAGGTACTCGAGACCTTTCCTCGAACTAGTGTTTCTCTTGAAAACTAATCAGTGCCAGCCATTAAGGAATCACGCTTCGTATTTACATACACAAACATGTCTCGAACGTCCCTCGGGTGAGGAGAGCGCTCGTCTCCGAGGAATTAACTTGGACAACACCACAATGGCCCATAATTATGAAATGTGTTGTGGATTCCAAAAGGATATGTAATTTTTCTCCGGTGCCGAACAATGCGGGACGGTAATGAAAGGAGTCAATCAGTCGGTGTCTGCGGAACACGCTCCCGCTAATTTATGCAGCGCTCGGCGCTCGCACAACTCTCATTTATCCCGGCCCTAATGTGCGTCTCCGCAGACAAAGGACTATGAAGGTGCAATAAGCGTAGGAATTATACGAGTGTTAAATTTTAGATTCGTATCCAATATGTCTTTGAGATTAGACCGCGCCGGTCCGTGCCGTCTGGCGGGTACTTTGTTGCAAATGCACGTGGAGTGCACGCGTGAAAGCCACACTTATGCACTTAAATCCTAGCACCATACGGATTTATAGCGGATGGCATATTATTTACTAGCATTATACGCACAATTTGCGAAGCTGTCGCAAGGGCCGGCTATAATTTCCCGATGGCAGGAGATCCGTCAATACGCGCCTCGGGCCGCGGCCGCTTTCAATTTGTGGGCCGCCATATCGCCGGCAATTACCGTAGACGGACGGACGGAAGGCCGGTCATCATCGATATATTCGCTTAATAATGCCTAATGACACTTAATAAAGATAAAATAAAAATATACACGTATTATTTACAGTCATAATATGATTTACTATGCATTTTGTGCTTTATAGAGATTACATTCACTTTTCATATTAAATATTAAACTATTCAAAAAGAGAAAATAGAAATTTTATTATATATAAAAGCGTTGTGTGGTTGAGATTTTGGCTAATGGTAGATTAGTGCATAGTTGTGGATTTGATTCACATTCAGAAGAATGTCTGTTTAGAATGAGCACAGCGCTGAACTCCGCCAGGCAGTACCTAAGCAATGTCTTTATTAACAACCACTTGGCTAAACGAAAAATAAATATAAATGCATCCCACATATTACATACTTGAGATTTTGGAAACAAATCACCCTGATAGTAAGCATTATATCCCAGTTGAAGTTCCCATCAACTATTCCGTTATTATTTTATATACTTAGTGAAAAACATTAAAAAAATCATATCCCAAATTGGAAACAAAATTATTAATCATATTAAACTCAAATTGTTAATAAAGAAAAAGTATACTATAAAAATAATTCTATACTATATAAATAAGTGGGGATCGAACCCACAGCCAGTCGGGTGTATTTAGTCACACATTTATGCCCCTGCGCCACGACTGGAGTCACATTTTTATGCTCGGTGACAAATATGAATTGATATTCATAGAATCAATTTTAAAATGTTTTTTGTTTAAATTTAAATATCTAAATATAAGTTCTACTTTAGACTAGTGGGATAAAGAGTAGATACTGCGCTATCCGACACGGATCGAATCGAATGAATTATCACTACCTTCCACAAAATATGTTTACACTATATACAGATTGAGCTGCGTTACACAATGAAGCGCTTTGTCAAGGAGGAAATAAATAATAACTCCTTTCCTCAAGTGGGAATAAAACCCACAACAGTGGGTCAACCCCCAGTCATTTACAGCATTTATAGTCGGTCGCTGTGCCGCTGCGCCTTAAAAAGCATTCTTAAAAAGGTTTATTCCTCATTTACTATATTTTGCTTATTCTTAAATAACTTTAGGCCAGTCGTGGCGCAGGGGCACAAAGTGTGACTATAGGCGCGACTGGTTGTGAGTTCGATCCCCACTCGAAGAAATAAAATATTTATTTAAATTTATATTTTTATTTTTCTCTCTGGTGTTGTTGAAAACCTATTTAAATATAAATAAAACAACTTTTTTTGGTTTGTTTAGTTTATTAACACGTAGGGCCGTGCCCTGATATGTTACTACAGTCACGAATTGCTCACTAAACACAAAATGTAGTAAACATATTAATTAAATTACTTACATTGAAACAAATTATAATATTTGAAATACTAAAGTATAAATTTAGTTTTAATTTAGCAAGTTGAATACACCTAGGTGTCCTCAAAAGTGTATATAATATCTCTTACATTAAAAGAGAAATTATATTTTTATAATGTATATATTTAAACTCAAGCCTCATCGTATTTTTTAATATTATAATAAAAAATATTCTTTATTACTTTTGTTTCATTAGTAAACATAGTGAGCAAAAACCGCGACGTTACTACTACATTTAGGTATTTCAATGTCTTATCCATTAGAGACATTTATGTGACCCCATATGTACAGTGCTTAAACTACAAAAATAATTTAATCAACCACTATACAATATACATACAAATATGTTATCAAAACACATACTAGAAACAGTTTTCACGATTTACAAGCATACAAAATGATAAGTCATGTAGAAATTTCACAAATCTCAATTAATACACGTTAGTGTAATAAATCATATTTTATTATGTCAAGAACGAATGTGCCAATAATTTATAAAGCAAACAGATTATTAACGTTATTTATACATGACTTAAAATTCATTCGATATGCGATATTCTGTTTTTGCCTAAATTATAAATACTACATTGGAATATATAAATAATTAATAAATCTAAAATATACACACATTTATGTATAAAATATTTCATATCACTTATTCCCAAAGTACCGTATGGAAGCGAGATTACGCATTAATTCACTAAATTTCTGACTATAAAATTGTTAATGATGACATTTCTGTTTAGTGTTTAAATAATAAAATGTTAGTTTATTCATGTAGGTACATGTAAATACAGTCAATGGAATGTTTAGTTTAATTTCAAATTAGGTACTCTTTTAGGATTACAATTTTATTTTTATTTAAATTACTATCGATTACATTATTATTACGTAAAGCGCTCACATCTAAAGTAATTAATTGTTGATATTGAAAAACAAATCTTTGGTTAACTTAAAAGAAAAATAATATTTAGGTTTATATTTTGCACAATTTCATGTTACAATTATATTTCAGAAATTTCATAGAACATTAAAAAAAACAGTAGGTAACTTGTGTTCTAAATTCATCTATCTATACATTTAAAACTATTATTCATCAGGAACCTTCAAATTACTAAAGTACCTATAGTATATCTATTGATAATATCCAATTACATAATTAAATAGGTACAATTTAGTCTAAATTAAAGTGTCTTATATTGTTCACAGCACTAATAGAGTTTTCGAAAGCCCGTTCACATGGGATGTCGAGGGGACGACGTGTGCTCGGACCTGGAGAGCGGTGCGGAAGGGTGCGCGGAGGGCGGCGGGTACGGGCAGTAGCGGATAGGCGTTGGAGGTTTCTGCAGCCAGAGGTCTGGTGGCAAGGCAAGTGGTTGTGGCCAGGCGGTGGGCCAGGCGCGACCGCCCAGGGCCAGCAGCTGCAGCGCTGGCGGCGTCCTCGCCCAGGCAGCTCGTTTCTCCGCTTCCTCCTCGTTAGTCCCCGCACTCGAGTACAGCCGTAGTGGAGATCGAAGCAGTTGCTGCTCCATTAGCATCAGCTCCATCGGATCTCTGAAGATTTAATTTTTACATATTACTAAAGTTTAGGTCTAATCTTATAAACATTATATTAAAAAGAGTTTTAAGATAAAATGTTGAATAAGGGACACTTTAAAAATGACCAGTTAAAACTATATCAATTTAATCTGACGATGATTAGGTAGAAGGAAGCCTATTCCTGTTAGTATCGCGCTAAGTTTACCTACTTTAGGATTCTTCGAATATTGCATTTAGCGCGTTCGTCCGTTCGTTAGCTTTCAGCAGTCCATGGTCTATAAAACAGAGTTCGCAGAATCAACCGGCCACCGACGCGCCACGTGTTTTCGAATCTCATAAAACGTTATTATACTTGCTAACTCTACGTTTAAATATAACACCATATTTCTCATATACATATGTATGTAGATATTTATAATAACATCGACACACTTCTGTAAGATTTACTAGCTGTCGGTGAGAACAGTTTTTTATTTCTTAGATAGTTAAGGTATGATATTAAAAATTAAAAATTTTGCGCGTTACACTCATTGTTAAATATAGAATCCGATCCTTACAATACCTAAGCAGTGTGACTTCGACGAAGTGTATTTTCAAATGTGAAGTTAACGAGGCGAGCACGTCTCAATCTTTAGTGCAGAGCAATGCGTGATGCCCTTTATAGGTTCCAAGAGCTTGTCGCCAGCGAGCATTTCTCGTAAATATGTAATTATTTTGTTTCTCTACTAACTATTGAAATGAAAGTGTTCGTATGTTTATCAGGCCACTGTCACTGAATTTTAAGAAAAAAACATATTTTCTTAGGTTCACGCTGTATCCCACATGTAGCAGGGTGGGCAGAGGCAGCCTAGTGTTAAGACACTCCGCTCCCAATCCGCCGAATTCTGGAGGCATTGCGTGTTGAGTGGCGTAACTCAACGACAACAACAACTCAACACCAAAGTGAAGAGATGAAAATTTATAATATTTCGTTTCCTCCAGTGGGAATCGAACTTACAACCTGTCGCGTTTGCGCCACGACTAGCCTCAAATTACATGTTATTGTATGCGAACTCGTCTCAGATTCTATCTTCGAAGGTGTTATTAACGGCCTCTGCATCTTGAGATATGGGCTGAGTGGCTAATCAGCGTGACGATGTTCCAGAGTCGAGATGAAGCTCAAAATTGGCATGACATCACGAGATGCCGTGTCGAATTTAATCTATCACCGGCGCGGCCGCAGGCGCCGGCTCCGCGCCACGAAAACAGGTAGTGCCCACACAAGCTAACGAAATATAGATTTTTTATTAGAAACCTTAATTCGTACAGAACGGATAATGGCGGGTGTTAATGTTATAGCTGGCTCGTATCATCTCACGCATCTTCTCACACATTACAATAATATACCCTAATTGAGCGTGATATGAAACGTTATTATAGAGTGTTAATGTTCGGTTATTTCATTATTTTTTTATGAATTCCGTTTGATTTATGTACAAAATATTTATATTAATTTGTAAATATAACCTTAAACTATATATTACTGATAATTGTGCGTCTAGAATATTTTATTTATTATTTGTACCGTCGTTGGTTGACTAAAAGATTACTGTTAAAAAAAAACAAAAACTACTTTGTCTCTAAGTGAATTTGGATACATATGTGTAATAATAAAAAAAGGATCAAATTTTACCTTCAATCGCTTTATATTATGGGATGGCATTTCATAATTTCATCATTAGTTTCGAAACTGTACAAAATTTTGCGTATTTTATTTTGAAACAGAATATGAGCATATTATGTTGTGTCGTTTCGGGTGCTGCGGGGGCGTTAATGGGGTATTTATTACGATCTCAGTATCAGCGGTAATAGCCAACACTCGCCGGCAAATTACAGGGCGGCGCTCTAAGAGCCCGTGTAGGAACGACGAGTGCAGGTATCGATGTCGATAAGGTTTTGTGGATTAAATTTGATTTATGTTACTAGTTATATTAAATAGTAAGCAAGTAATAGTTGCTAAATTGTTATATTTTTTAATGTTAATTTATAAAAATATGGGAGTATAGATTATTAAAACGTAAATAGTAGGTAGGTACTTATATAGTTTTGCATGTAAGGTAAAAAAGCGTTTGGGTACATCGTTTTTCATAAAAGAATGTTCTCTTAAAATATACCTATTTTATACTTTGTGCAAATAAAAGTTGTAATAAACAAAAAAAACCATTAGGTAAGGGATAACAATATTAATTTAATTTTTACTTTGACCTTAATGTCATATGGACTAACGTTTCATTTGTCGAATGTTATTCAGAAATACCTTATTCATTAATATTTAGTGGTAACCTTTCTGATTCCCACACTGCTCTGATTTGCCATTTTTATTATCTGTTCAGTTACGTACGATTCGAGAAGCTTTGCATTTGAGTAAGTTATCACTAGAAGTAGAGCCAATAAAAAAGTTTCAAAATTATTCAAGTAATAGCGAGCTCAAATTAATATAATACTTCTCCTACTTTCTTGCACAAGTTGCTTTACGATACATTTAGCATTTCAAATACACTTTAGATTTTATTTATTATATACTATTTACTTAATAGAAAAACGGAAATCTCTTCATGATGACTATAGCCCTCCGTAAATTATATTGCAGGGCAACGGAGCGCCAAATTGAAATGTTTTATAATAACATTTATAGTTTCACCGCTTCTATCGGGTCCGCGAGAACATGTTATTTTATTATTCATAGAAATAAAACTTCACCTACCAACATACCATTAACTCTCGATTATAACCCATTCGTAAAATTAAAAAGCAGCGGCAGGCAATTCCACTTTAATTACTTATCTCTTAGTTAAAAGCTAACACGGTAGCGACTTGTGAGCGAAGGAAGCCACGATGCCCCGATATCATCTCAAATTAGCCGTCAATCACGGGGAACTATCAACGCCGTATCAATTAATACAAATCAGTAGCACACACTGACGCCATGACGCATCTGAAATTACTTCAGTGAAATATTCATTAAACTCCTCATCAAATCATCTTTCAAATGCACATTAGCGTGCATAAAGCATTGGTCAGTCGGCGTTTAGTTAAAGATCAAACAAATACTTACTATTATTTTCTCACACAACTCGACTGTACTTAATATATACTGGACGCGAGGTTAAGCTTCAAAAGAGTGCAGTAGATTCATTTAAAAAAAAAAGTTGAGTATAGATTCATATAAAAAAGTAAATGGAGCCGAAGCACATAAGTATTTATGAAGTTTTTGCACATTGCGCGAGAGTCGAACACGATTCGTTTCGGAACACGTTCTGCCGCGGGACCGGTCCGCTCCGTGCATCACCCGCCGATGGCCAGATAATAGAAATGCGCTTTAATTTGTCGTTTAGGGCATAATGAGGAGCGCGCCCTGTGATTACGCGCCGCCGCCGCCGGCTCGCGCGCTGTTGACGTGCGCTGTTTCACACACCGACCGGCCGCCCCGCAACCTCGCGTCCTCGATCGTGGAAGCTCACTCGGAGCTCGCGCGTCAGCTCGTAGAGCCCTACCGGTGCCTGACGCGAGGTGAGGTGAGGTGAGCGCGAATCGAGAAACATAGGTAGTGGCTCTCATGGGAACGCCCGCGATTACGGCCTCCGGCAAATTCTCGCCTCGCACCGGACGGCTCAACTTAAAAGTAATGAGTGGAAATCGGAATTATACGGAGCAGTTTGAATCGCGTCCATAGCCTGTGTTTATAGGTGTAAATACTGTCGCCATTTCTTAATGAGACTTGGAGTTTCTCATAATTAAGACAGATCGTTTAAACACGTGGAACACGATACGAAAAATATAGAGTTGTAGAAAATTGTATTCAACTCAGTTTAAACTTTTTTATGAATATATCTAATTTGTTACTAATAAATTGTTTATTATCGTGATATATCTATTTATCCAATTTATAATATATATATATATATATTTTTAACCAACATTTAATTATTGTCAATGTAGAGACATGTCCTAGTACGTACTTCCTGTTACTAGTAACAAATAATTTATCAAATACAATTTACATACGTTACTGTCCCTTAGATTTGTTGATATTATACAATATCCAACTGTCCCTCTCAACTCACGCGTAACATTATCCCGTTTTAGACGCGGTTGAATTTTAAAATGCCTTCATCTATTCAAAACACTGATTTGAGTTACATTCTTCACATATATTGTACGACGCAAAAGGCATTACCCATGCGTTCAGTTACCAGTTTATGTATGTAATTATGTATAAGTATTAATTAATACTAGAGAACCAATTGATGCGTATAATTATTTTATTTATTGATTTAATGTACTTTATAAGCATTATTATTGAAAAATATTAGCGTTCTGCACTTCTCCTACATATGAACTGTAAGTGTGCCAAATTTCGTATTCCTCCGTACGCGTAATTTTGCGTAAAAAGAACTCCAAAGTTTTTACTTCACGTATTAATATATAGAGATATGGTGTTATAGAGACGTTCGTAACGGCTAGTCGATTTTATCTTCACGTCGTCACTGAAGACACGAAAGAATCGATATTCAACACTATTAATTATTTAGTGTTGTTTTAGACAAAAATTATAAACTATTGCCCTTACTTACTCGTGCAGTCGGGTGCTCATTTTTTTAATATTAAATATATTTTAGTGCACATCAATATCACATCGGCCATAAATCCTAAAACATTTTATAGCTATAATTTAAGTTCGCGAGTCGATTACACCGATAGGGACAACACCGGGCAACTTTAGAGTGCGAAACGGCATCGACGGTACTATCGGCTTCAATCGAATGTGTCGATTTTTTTCTTTTATTCATAAAGGCCGCCGCTCAAATTGCAGGGCGGCCAACCTAATGCCTTTCAACTGTTGCTAATAACCTGCCAATTTATCAAAGTGCCCGCAGCGCTGCAATCTAACACTCGGCGATACACGAACACGTGGCCGCGATCGTCGTTCTCGGTTAACTTAATAGGTGCTAATTTTAGCAAAAAATTGTATTGCAAATTATAGAGCGCGATGGTTGTAAAAATTTAAAAAAGCATCTTAACATTTTATAATTTAAAATCTGGCGTCCTTCTACAAAGTCGTTTAAGTTTTAAATGTGAAAATGTTATGTAATATTTGTAAAAAAAAACATCTAACGTAAGCAGCAAGCCTTTTAAAAAAGTTGTGTTACTATCTAAATCACAAACATTTTTTAACTGTAAAATACATGATTATTCATTTAATAAGCAGAATTGATTGACAACTATAATGACTT
>DWAL01000022.1:0-19214 GCA_018230405.1 Heliconius hortense
AATAATCATGACAGCTAGTAAATATATATGTTAATTATATTTAATTTGTAAAAGCATATGTATATATGCCTGAGGACATTATACATATCTATAATTTATCTGCAATACAAAAGAGCTTCCCAGCGCCCGCAGCACTGACTTACACGATTAAGGTCGTCTTTGGTTAAATTAGATTGCACCCTTCCTACGGAACCCTTTGCTTTTATTCCCTTAGAATCTATTTACTCATCAATGGTGTATCGGACAGTTATTGTGTGGGAAAATTTAGTATGGACTGATGGCAGATTAATTTGGACTTGTGTGGTTTTAATTATAGGGTATATTACTGTAGTGGATTTAAATCTTCTTTAAATTGAATAACTGAAATAAAATAAACTGATTCTTTATATAGAACTTAGAACTTTATTTATATAAGTACATAATTTACTCTGTTTCATACACAGTGAATGGAATTAAATGTTATTCTTTTTTGGTGGAGATTTCGTAATTGTTTCTCCTGACGGCCTAAAGTAATGTAAAAATCTTTTTCATATATTATTTAAGAAAAACTTACAGTCATCCTTCGCGTCGCGATGGATTCTACTATATCTCTTATAAATGTTATATTAATTGTAATATAACAATAATAAACTATATAAACTAACTTTGTTATCATCTCTGCGTAGCGGTACGAAGCGCCGCAAGGCATGTCATTCGGAAAACAATCATATGAATTATATAAATGTTAGTTCTATAAAATATTCTGTTCATTTCCTTTTGAGAATAATATTTAATTTTAATAAAAAATACTATAAAGTGTAAAATATGTTTTGTTCAATATTGAAGTGTGGTGTGTAAGTGTATAAGTATGTTAAATACCCTATCTTTACTTAACCAAATTTGAAATGAACCTACTATAACGCTTTTGAAATACGTTTAAGAAATGGAATAAGGTCGGCGGAAAAAATGTATTATTGTGTCATATAGTAGGTACAAATAAACCTACTATAGGGCATCAGAATTACTAAATTTTAAATTCAGCGTCGGAAAATCGGCAAAACGCT
Organism: Heliconius hortense; assembly: GCA_018230405.1. Lineage (NCBI taxonomy): Eukaryota > Metazoa > Arthropoda > Insecta > Lepidoptera > Nymphalidae > Heliconius > Heliconius hortense. The sequence continues at coordinate 1,044 of DWAL01000022.1, forward strand.
ATGTGCGGGATCACGGGGCTGCGTGACGCTAAAAAAAACGCTACTATCATGTTTATTGAATATCAGATATTTAAATGAAACTATTTTTACCGGATTAATCGCGTATATTTAGTATTTTTATACATTTTTGGAAACCCGACGTTTCGAACACTTTGCGGTAGTCCGTGGTTAGAGTCTACCCGTGACCACGGACATTTAAAATGTGTAATAATCGTGAAAATCAAAGAACTTATTATCAGATATTTGTTAAACTGCATCTCGATTCTGTATTTACTTTGTCTCATATGTTTTGTTTAAACGATCTCTCTTAGAATACACGCCTCAGGCAATCAAAAGATACTAGTATGTTGGAATAGAAACTTAAGTTTCATAAACAGTTTGCATTTGCTTTGATATTGACAATTAAATCTACTTTATTTAAATTGTCCGTATTTATTATATTTTTAAAGAAATTATTTTTAGTAACACTTTTATATTTATTTATGTTTTTCTTTTTTCCTTAGCTTTGGAATTGAGTATCGAACCCACAACCGTAACTAGGTTGCCTATGCCTACCCTACTGCTGTAATGTGCGGGCTATAGCGTGAAGAAAAAAAAATGTAATTGTGTTATATAATATAGTAAAAAAAAATGTATTTAATACAGTGAAAGAGATGTGATAAATTTTAATTGATATATCCTTCTCTATTACCTAGAGTAACTGCAGAGACTTTTTTTAGAGAAATCACTCCGTCCTTCAACTTTGCGCATTTGTAATGCAATTCCAAAGGAGAATTTACATCAAATTTCCTAAAAAGTTCGCCCTAACAGTCACTTCGCGCCAGATTTTCTACCTTTCAGAAGATTTTCAAAGTTTTCCCCTTTACAGCTATTGGTAAAGTTGGTCGAACGTAAAGCGTTGACATCCTTAATTGAACCGATATCGAGATATTGCCTACCTAAGCTATGTTCGCCACTTCGCGTTTCAACGCCCGCCTAGTTTATGCGCCAAAGTTTTTTTGTTTGCATTGGAAAATATTCGGTTGAAGTTGGCGCAAGTACGTATGTAAATGTGGTAACAAAGGTTCCTATTTAAAATTGAAATTTTTGCAACTTTTATTTGGCCCACTCTCGTTGTAGTGCCTGCTCGAGGAAATATGGCGTAAAGTAATGGGGATGTCTTCTTTTTTTAGTCTTCAGTATTATATTATTATGTGAAGACAGATAGATAGCGAATATGTAAATTTTAATCGTTTGATGAAGATTGTTGATTTTTATAGCGAAATAAATCCTAAATAATAAAGAATGGTAGTTGTTATTTGATTTTCTTATGTTTTGATAGTTATTCTATAACAATATATATAAATATATGACCTAAAATTTTAAAAGATTATTATATACATATTATATTTTACTGTTTCTTTTCCCACAACCATTATATAGAACGCAATGAGTTAAAAAATAACTTCACGCTGTATCCCGCTTATAGCAGAGTAGGTAAAGGGAAAGTTGTGTTAAGATACTCCGTTCTTAAATAAATGAAATAATATTACATAATCTTAAATTTTCCTTTAGCCTTTTAGCCTTTATCTTATTGACTGAGCGAGAACATGAAAATCACCAATTCCCTCAAGTGGAAATCGAACACACTTACGTTTACGGGCTCTGCAGTTAATTATTAAGGCAATAAGGGAAAATATCGACAAACTAAGTAAAGCTCTAATCAAATAAACATATATGAGTCAGTACAAGCTGTAGCGATAGTGACGCGGCATCACTTATCGCAAGCAAATATTGAACTGTGGTATATATTTATGAGTATGGATAGCAAAAAAATACGTAAGTGATTTATATGAAAAAAATATATATATTATTAGTTTCATAGTGTCTATTGTCTACCGTGCAGGAAATATGACATAGTTGTGCGTTCAATTTACGTTTGGTGACTTGTTATAAATTTTTGTCTTTGTGGCTCGCCCTTTCTACGCATAAGATGACTAAATATGAGTGACATATTAAACAAAGTAGTGCTTGAATCATCAAATAAAAAAAATATCTCAAAGATAATATAGGAATCGTCGACTTAAAGTTCAACCTTGAAACAACTAGACCATTTAACTGTTGAAAATAGAAGGCAATGCTAATTTAATTTTAAACTTTTGACTTGCTTAGTATTAATGCTTAGCTTATAATTAATGTTATCTCTAATTAACTTTTATAAATATAATATATAATAATAATGTAAGTGGGAAACGCAGTGTCTTAATACTAGGTTCTCTCTGCCTACTCTGTTGTGTGCGGGATACAGCGTGAAGCTGATTTATTTTATTTACATATTAATCAAGCTAATATACTTATATATTTTTTTCTGTGGACACTACACGACAACGTGGTTCGAAGAATATGTTTATATATTTTTTTATACAAATAACATAATGTTTGCTTGTGTAGTCTGTAGCTTTATCACTACGTATCGATTTTGATGGCAATACACAGTGTTATCAGTATTAACCGTTTTATGTATATATTCAACGGTTTTTAGGGTTCCGTATCTCAAAAGGACAAAACAGAACGATTTTAGAATCAATTTGTTGACCGCCTGTTTTCTATTACATCATTAGTCCGACTCCTATTTAATATCTACTACTCCTATATAACTCCTTTACTTGTAATTTCATAAAGTACTTAGAGACATTTTAAAATTTTAATATTATTAAATTAAACTTTAAATTTTAAGTATTGTATGCTGACATTCGGATACCTGATCGAAATAAAAAACTTACAAAGCAATTTTATCGGTATTAAGCATTTGACAATCAACATAATAAACAGCGTTATTCCGCAATTAGAAAGAAAAATAATTTTTTTTTTTCAAAACATACATAAATTATAACTTATCGGGATGTAAACCCGCGAGTCTTTGAAATGCAATCGATACGCTCTCTAATAAAGCAACATTCTAAACAGAGTCATTTATTAATATGAATAGTTCTAATAACATTACTTCAACCCTAGACAAGTAATACTTGAGGCTTACTTGAGATCTACAAATATGCACTTCATTTGTATAATCACACAGCAAGTATGTACACGTGTTAAGGCGCTCTAGACTTATCTATATAGAATCGGTGCGTCTGTCTGGTCTACACAATGGACCCTTCAGAGTCACTTCCAGGTGGATACAAGAATACTTAACGACCCTGCCTCTATTAGAGGATGGTATAAGGTAGAAGATATCATTTATATTAAAGAGGTTTTTTTTTTATTATTATTATTACTTTTATTAGGCCATTGTATGCAGTGAAACAGCGCTTGCCTATAAATACGACGGTTGTGGAATCTATTCCTGTTCGAGGGAAGGAATCATTTTATATTTGCATTTTTTTATTTGCGTAACAAGACCAAAGAAGTGCGTTGAAGTTCGTCGCCCAATACGAATGTCTCGGAAAGTGGATGGCGGAGTTTCTTAACACTACGTTCTCTTCGTTTTCCACTGTATATGTATACACGTGGAACACTATTTATTTTACTACAAAGACAAGAGATTTATCTGTCATAAAGAGAGCAATTACAGAACCAATTTTATTTATTAAAACAAGGGATTGTAATGTTTATATCATATTTATTTGATGTACATATATTATCTTGGTGTAAAAAATGGTTAGTTTTGTCTAAAAAAAAAACTCTTCCAAAATCTTATAACTTGATACTTTACACAAACCACCCCTATGATAGTGACGGGGTGAAAAGAATCGTTGACGTCGTATGAAAGATTAATCTTACATTGAAATTGTTTTTTTAGGGTTTTTTTTACTTGCCGTCCCCACGAGTGGTAGATTATAGATACTAAGCAGATACTTGGTGGTAGAAAATGAAGGGAGTGGTTAACGACCACTTGATGATGTATATGATATGCATTAGATACTAATATTTTTTACTTATCTATCGGTATACTTTTTTAGGAAATCTAGAAATATTTGAACGTGGCGAGATTTGAACCCGCGCCACTTATAAACTGTTTTAATTGGTTTTAACTAACCTAAATGTGGAATAATACTTTAAAAATTTTAAAAATAAAGGCCAATTTTTATCAGTAAACTAAGAGTAATTTAGAAAATATAAGAGGCTAAACTTAGTCAATCATCTATGCATTGTACACAATATTGTCTGTATAATGCATATTTTAAAAATATAAAGGCCAGAGCAGTGGGACATCGTCCGATTGTGGACACGACGATTATGGGCACGATCCCCACTTGTGGGAATGAATTAATTTCATATATGGATACTAAAAACACAATTTTCCAAAATAGCACTATTATGGCCAAAATACAAAAAAATGTACTTTATATTTGTTATTGTATGATATATAAATAAGATCACTGTAATGTGTAATGTTTCATTTAAGTGTGTTTTGTTATTTCTGCGTTAAAGAGCAACAAGCACCAATGCATCCTACTAAATATTCACATCATTTCATAGTATAAAACAAAGTCGCTTCACTCGTCTTTCCCTGTGTATGCTTAAATCTTTAAAACTACGTTACGGATTTTGATGTGGTTTTTTTTTTAATAGCTAAAGTGATTCAAGAGCAAAGTTTATATGTATAATAACATCTATTGTTATATTAAAGCAATACTGTTATTTTTGAGGTTTCTAATGTGATGTCGTAAATATTTTTTCCGTTTGCATTGTAAACGTTGAACCCTAAGAGATTTATCAAAATAATGTACTAAGTATTGAACATCTTTAAAATGTCTATAGAAAACTCCGCGACAGTATATGTATATCTCTTATGTATAACCCACAATAACAATTTTTTGTCATTTACTTTTTAGGAGAAATAATACCTAATTTAGAAGGGATTTTTAAGGAATACAACATTAATCCTTTTCCAATTAAATACATTGCATGTAATTTAAATGAATATTTTCGAAGATATTACAGATTTAAAATGCAGAGGCGTAGCGGTTGCGGTGGTACCGGCGAGCCGGAGCTGATAAGTTGTTAAGCTTTTAATAATTTTCACATTAGAAATGTTTATATATATAAAATACGAAAGCAATTCAGTGTATTAAGTAAATAATTCAATAGCTTTTGCGGGCGAAGCCGCGAGCGAGTCGCTAGTTTGTAATATTAGTGAGATATTCAATGGACTTCTATAGTACTATCACATTTTTATACTATTGTTAAAAAAATATATTCTCCAAAATTCTTCGTAAAATGAGCAACGGAGTGTCTTAACATTAGGCTCCGTCTGCATATCCTGCTGCGTGCACACACAGCTTGAAGTAATTTTTTTGTTCATATAAAAAATTCAACATCTATAGATAGACTCCTTGTTACAAAAAATATGATTTTGCGGCAAAGTAAAGCCTCATGAAACATGTTTATGGCAATCTTTTAAGCATTTAATGGATTTAGAAAGGATTTTCTGCATTGAATGGGGATCCCTTTCGAGGAAATATGCGTATTTATATTGTATTTAAGATCATTATACGTTATTATGCTAAGGAGATGAGGATTGTAAACAATATATTTTGTGGTTAAGTAAGAAATTATCTTAGTTGTTTTCTTTTAAAAATTCACAGATTAGTGTGAAATTAACATTTAAATTCTTAGTTAATAATTATAATTATTAATAAATATACTTGGTTTATTTTAAAAGGAATTTAGACGTTTTTGTCATTATTTTTCTGTGTCCAATGCCCTTAGGGAAAGTTTATGCTTTATGCCATTGTGTATGTATAGGTTTTTTTTATCTTCACGCTATATCTCTCGCATTTTATTTCTTACTACAGAAATGAAAATAATTTCCTTCGAGTTGGAATCGAAGCCATCAAACATTTACAGTCAGACGCTACACCTCTATTATCAATATGTAATAGCATTATTTGCTTACATCTAATAGTTTTTGTAGCCAGAACCCTAAAATTATTAATTCATAATATATTTGCTCGAATTTGACAGTATCCACCCCTATAATAAATTGAGGTCATTTGTCAAGGAAGCCATAACACCATCCGTTATAGCTATCCCCCTATATATTATTACTAAGATATTATGATTTTATTCGAATATAGGGCCATAGATGATAGAATTTTTAATTACCATTTTTGTAAATATATTTCTTAAATAATAATAATAATTAATATTTATGATAAGGAAACAAAATATTTTTTTTTAGTTTCACACTGTTATTCATACATTCTCCACATATAACAGAGTAGGCAGGGGAAACTTAGTGTTAAGACACTCCATTTCTCATGCATAGAAGAATTTTTTTCCGTCTGAAAAACGAATCCACACTCATCACGCGATGTATCAAATTCATGCAGTACGCGGAGAATGAAGACTGAAGCTAAAAAAATACCAATTTTTAACTTACGAGTACGTACCTAAAACCCTTCAATTTCATATTAAATAAACTTAGTGCTATTTAAATTATATTCATAGCACTATGGGAGTAGCCACAACACGGTAAATGGATGGACGGTATATCGGTTTGCTAAACAAACAGCTATAATTTATAGTTGGACAAATAAATTACTTGTATCGATATTTTCTTGTAATTAATGTAGGTTAGTTAGGCTTTGTATAGTTTAAATATTATATTTTTGACTGTAATCGCAACGGTTGTGGATACGATTCTCACTCAGAGAAATGGATTATTTTCATTTCCACGCTCATGTAATAAGACAAAGCGCAGCGTTGAGTACCGCCACTCAGCACGTAAACGTACTCTAATATTAGGCAGTAAGTGGTCAACTGAGTGTCTTAAACTCTTAACACTCCGTTTCCTCCCCATAGTTTTATGTGTATTTAGTAGTCTTAAAAATAATGCATAAACTGATCCTACAGATTTCGTTTTTGTTTTTATAGTTAATTCCGGCGTTTATATTACAGTACTATTACTATTACAGTACGAATATCAAGTACACAGCAGTACGCAGAAGAAGTAGATAGTCTAGGCGATTATAAAAAAATATCTTTGATATTTTGTTATTGAAAATCAAAATCAGCTTTCGCACACAGCAGGGTAAGCAGGGAACATAGTGATAGTGGGGAAGGGAACATAGTGATAGTGACATTCCGTTTCCCACTTTCCGTAGAATTTTTCGAGGCATTACGTGTTAAGTGGCGGAACTCAACGCTGGACTTTTGCCTTTGGTGCCAGAGCGAAGAAAAGAAAATAAAAATGCATTTCCACGAGTAGGGATCGAACCCACTACCATTCGATTTTACAGTTACTCTTTGTGTCCCTGTGCCTCGACTGGCCTCAAGTAATAATAAAGATAATTTTATTGTGGTCTTGTATTAAGTCCGCTCCTATTACATTTCTAATTTAATGGTCGAGTTACACAGAATGATATACTGTCTTCACGCATCAGTGCCGCCCTTTCTAAACTGAAACATGAAATGAAGTATTTTTAAAGATGTCCAAAATTTTATTTATTGCTTATTATAATAGTCTGTTTTATTATATTATATATATATCTATTATTATTATTATTTATTATGTTTGTGTTTATATTACTTTCATTAACACAATTTTTCACTCAATACCTCAGCATTGCGAGTTATGTATGTACGTTCCATATATACATTCTTTATTATTTTTTATTTTTTTTAAAGTAATTTGTGCATTTTTATTTTAAAGTTTCTTTAAGTATATAATTATTTTCTTATTTAATGAATTGACCTCCACTTGCATAATAAATTTTAATTTTTACTTAACTTATCACCGAATACCCTACAATCGGGTCAGACAAAGATTTTATAGTTTCTTTCCTATAACATTTCCAAACAGGTTTCCCAAGTACTAACCGACAGGAATACGAAGCAACAAATGCATTTGAACCGATCAATTTCTTTGCAGAAAAGCAAAAATACGGCAGATCCGTCTATTTTAAACGTCCATTGTTATATTTCTTTGACACGTTCTTTAGAGCGCATTCGGAATTTATGGATGGGATATCTTTTTATTCTCTGCGGCTGGTGCTGTGGCAAACACTGGTCCACGTACTTTTGCTTGATATTATTACTGGAATAAAATATATATACGTTTTTTTTGTGTGTTTTTTTTGTTATAGACAAGGAATTTAGTGTTAAGAAACTCCGTTCTCTGTTTCGAAATATAATATATGTATAAGTAACAAAAAAATAACAAGAAAAACCTGTCTTACATTCCGGCAAAAACTATAAAAAATCATACAGTTCATATGATATAAACGACCAAACAAACACTTTACTTAAAATAAATTATTCATAGAATACGTTATATAATAGTAGGTACTCAAGTCTGCAATTTCGACCTAAATTCACTTTGTAGTTGTTTTTCCTTCTCCATATTTATGCGGAGTTAATAAAGTGACTTTGTTTAACTTGTATCAATATTTGCTATTTTATCGAATGTATCAATAATTTCATATAGTAACTACGCGAGTTTACTGTTACTATTTATATAAACGGAAGTTGTATATCAAAGTTTTATATTAACCAACTTTTTTCCCCATATTTGTGTAAAAAAAGTTTCTGTTATTAAATATTTTATTTACTTTATTAATCCATAAATCTAGCCGGAGATCATATATTGATTGGATTTTATTTGGAAGTATATGTCCACACGCTTCTTAGACACCGTCTAGCTAAAGTTTTTAGGGTGCTCGGATTCGAATCCCGCTACGTGAAATGTTTTGAACGTGTTGTAAAATATTTGTCTATTAATTGTTATGTAATATATTTTTTGATTGTAATTTTTAATAATATCGTCGCATGAATTCAGTTAGAAATATATTTTATAGTTTAGATTTTTCAAAAACTGATAAGTGAACTACCCACAAAATATAGCTGAATTAAAAATTCTATTCAATTTTTTTACACGGAACTTCTAACGTTTTTTTAACCGAACCGAAACCTAATTCCATGCCCCTAAAGATAATATCATTTACTATGCTATACGTACATATATATATTACCATATTATACCTTTATACACGTTGTAACTAAGTTTCCCATATCCCGTCACAGCATTTCCAGCGGCAATGGAAATAGAAATTGGCTATCACTTACCTATTATATAAAACGTGTGATCAATCTTGTAGCGTTCACGCGAAAATAGCATCAAAATTTCGTTTACACATAATAAAATGCGTTAACACGTTCGTTATTCACACCGTTATGTTTGAGAAGGTTAATATATTACGAGCAGTGGTACAGAACAGTGGAACCCGCGATGGTCGTGGGTTCGATCTAGAGATGTGAGAATAAGTTTGATTTGAAAAAGGTACGCCGACACCGTAGCGTGTGTAGAAAAAAGAGGAACTTGAACACACTAACATTACAATTATTCTAGTGGACTTTTTCTACTTGGTTAAATGTACATATATATTTTATTTAATTATCTCGTATAGAATTTCAAGTTTTGTATGTGTAAAATTGTGAAAGGTAGCCAGTTCATACTAATATTATTTTGTCTGAGACGCTAATCTCAGGAACTACTGGCTCGCATAAAAAAATCCTTTAGTTGCTAGTCCGTTTGTCCTGGATGCCTATAGACTACGAGTAGGTACATCACGTTATAGTGTTTAGACATACAAAACTCTTAGTTTTTTTTTAATTTGACTGCGGAGCCAAAGCCGCAGACAAAAGCTAGTTTCATATAAAGCAAAGAATAATATACTAGTGGTACAGACGTATATAATATGTATGTATGTATGTCCGTCATACACTGTAAAGCATCACGGTACAAGTTACAACGAAGCAATTCCTCCTCAATTTTACACGCATTTGAACGTAATACGATCGCGAACGTTCTGCCGAGATCGGATTGGACGCTTGAACATAATATATTATCGATACCGATTTTATTATGGAAAAGCTCATGTGAGAATCGATTTGTTTATCTCACTTCGTGATTTTTGTTGTGATACGAATGTAAGTGTGTTAGATTGTGATGGGAAATGTATTTTGAATGGTTTATGTTTATTTTTGTATAGCATGTATTTTTTTATATTTTGAGTGAAGGTTGAGGTTGAGAAAAAAATGTAGAGATTGCGATTGATAAGATTTATTTATTGTGAAGTGTACTTTTTTTCGGGCAAGATAATTTAAAATCATATTTTTTTTTAATATAGAATATTGAGCGAAATGTGAGTCGCAAAAGAAGTAGCATGAACCGAACTAAAAATATTATTAAACTTAATTTTACCATAACAGTAATGCATTGCAACGGACGTATAGCCCCAGATTATATTATATATACATATGTAATATAAAATTAAAAACCATACAAAATATTTTGTAAACAAACATAAGTAGGTAATTCTTCAGCTCTTATTCGAAAAGGCTTTTCCAAAAATCTAAGAAAAACGAAAACAAGACCTAGTTAACCTATTTCCCCAAATATATGATTTGCTCTCAAAAATGAAATGTGTTGCAAATAGTAAAATTAAAGCGTATTTCGATTCGAATTCATCTACCACAGTTGTTTTTTTTGAAAGCGAACGTTCAAAGAGTGGATTTATGAGATTTTTTAAGTACCCTAAAGACTGCTAATATGGTTTTAAAGCGATATTATTAATGCGTTTCAGTATTTTTCATGTTTAAGTGGTTTTAAAATTTTGTTTTATGTTATTTTTATGTGTATGCGTATTTCTTATTATGTTTAGTTTTACATTGTATCCCAAATATAGTAGAGTGGCAGAGATAACCTAGTGTCAAAACACTGCGATACCCAAGCACCGCCCGATCTTCGTTTCGTCTTGTTGCCATAGTAAGAAAATTAAAATAATTCATTCCCGATCCCGATCGAACCTGCAACCGTGGCGCTTACAGTCAGTCACTGGGCCACTGCCCCACAATGGTTTCAATTTCTTAAATCGTTGAGCGTTATTTAAGTGTATTTATTGCTGATCGTGATCGTTCGATATAAAATTACTTCAATTAGCTTCATATTTATAGATTATCTATTTAAATTAAATATATTTATTTGAAATTTATATTTTTGTTTCAGGTAATGTCTTTTAAATAGATAATTTTGGGGACTGACTAGAAATGAAAAGGTAACTTATACGTTATATGTGTTAAAATTATTAATTTTCCTATTACTATTTATCGTGAAGTCACGTATTCTTTTCGAAAATATATTAGACTGGAATGATTTGAGTGGTGTATCAATATTATTCTGGTTAATCGTAACAAATGTTCAGGGAAGTCATGTGGAAGCTAATGTTAAGTTAGACCATTTTTAAATTTTTGCAAAATTTTCTATACTGAGAGTGATGTATAGTGGTGGCGTACCTAAACGCCGCGCTTTGTCCACCGATGAGCGATGAAATGAAAATAATCTTAATCAAAACGTTTACATCGTTATTTGTACTTTATATTGTTATTAAAATATATTAAAAATATATTTATTACCATAATTATCGCTTTAATACTTTAACAAAAATGTTGCCACCTGTATTTTTAGCGAATCTAATTCGTCCTTAATTATTCAAGGTCGAGTTCCGACAGAACACGAATCATCATTTATATACGGATTATAATTTTTTATTAGACCCAAGTCAAAAGGTTTTTAACTGTTTCAGTATTTTAAAGGGTTTCTTCTCACAAAAAGTTAATACTAATTGAAATTTAATATTATTTATATAACGCCATGATTAAAACCTTATTTTATACCGTCACTAGACGAATAAAAGACAAATAAACGGTGTAACATATGTAAATAAATGAATTTATATTTAGAAATTTGCTTATTATTGATAGTATTAATGTTTTTTTTCCTGCATATAGCATGGTAGGCAGAAGGGGAATTTACTCACACTCAGGCACTATACTTAGAGATATTTATAACTTAGTCGTAAGTCTAGTTTAATTGCAGAATAAAATTAAATATATATCTAATTATTCAGAAAAGGTATGAACTCCGCGTGGCCGTAGTGATTACGTAAAATTATAATAAAAAAAACAACTACAACTTATGAATATCCCAGGTAAGACATGCCTACTTCGAAACGACAACGGTAATAGCCCTCTCTTAATTTAGGAGTTACAACTTTGACAGACAATCTAAAACATAATTTTGACGTACGAAAAATGCCCACATTTTTTTCCCAACTTGTGCCACTCAACCGGCCCCGGCCAGATGGAGATTAATTGTTAAAGCGGGCCCCGTAAGTCGACTAATGCGATTATCTTGTAGCAAGAACAATGGGATCCGTTGTAATTTTTATTTATTACGAGCTTTCAGCTAGGCCCCTTTGTCGCGTTGTCGATAAGTTATCAGAGGATAACTGTAATGCTATCTTGAGATCGGTCTGGAGATGTGGCTTGCGGTTTTGGTGCGCTTTTATAGGTACACTATATACGCTAATTATTATATATCCGTTTGATGTCAAGATTGAGAGGCGGCCGTGGCGCAGCGGCACAGCGTCTGACTTAAGCATGTTGGTTGTGAGATCAATTCTCATTCGTGAAGTCAATTATTTGAATTTCATCGCTCTGGCGAAAAAAGACAAAATGCGGCATTGAATTTACATTAAGAACACGCAATATCTTGAATTTCCTTTATTTTTTTATACGTAAAGTACAACGTATACTTAAAACGACCGCGTCACGTTGTTTTCAAAAATAAAAAAAATATATTTTTTTAACCGTCATTGGTTAAAAAACTATAGGCTCTTAAACTCAAAACGCCACTGTCAACTGCATTTCCCTTTAAAACGTAGGCAGAAATCAATTATCGTTGTCAGTAGCGAGCCTGTCTCTAATCTCACAATCTTCACCCACTCGTCGTTAATCACGCGTGTCTGTCTGTCTTTAGAGACTGCGGCTGATACATTGCGTGTTGTATTGAAACATTTTGTAAGGATTTTCTTTTGATTTTTACATACAATATGTTTGTTTAGGTAATATGTTTTGAGTTGTTTTCCAGTTGAACGATGTTGTACGTTCGATGCCCACTCGAGAGATTAATAACACCTATTCAAAATCTTTATCAAAAAACCAGTCATGGCGCAGACGCACAAGTGTGTGACTGTAAACGTGATAGTTTCGTTGTGGGGTCGATTTCTATTTGAGGAAATGATATATTTTCAATTCTTCGCTTTGGTGTCGACGCAAAGTGGCGTTGCGATCCGCCATTCAAACCGCAATGCCTTCAGAATTTGACGGAAAGTTGAGAGCGGAGTGTCTTAACAATGGGTTCCTTCTGCCGACCATCCTACACGCGGGATATAGCGTGATACGAAGAAAAAAGAAAGAAAAGAAGCGTGAGAAAAAAATTTTTGCTTGTACAGTGGCGTTAAGTTCTGCTAATCGTAGATAATAGAAAAAAGCATAGTAAATACATTTAATGTGATAGCAGCAAATAATGTTTTAATCTCGTAGAATATTTAGCGAAACAGATTTAATGAGTATTAATTAACGCCAAGATTAATTTTCAATCATATTTATCAATCATCAAAATAATGAAGTCTAAAACAATATATTATTAAACAATTGTTAATTCTGACAAACAACTTCGCTAATATATTGTAATGTCTTATAAACAATTCTACTTTTGTCTTGAATTACTTGTAATGCAAATGGTTGGAAGGATAAATTATTATATTTGGTATACCAAGTTGAGACTGTCATGTCGATGCTGACGCTTAATTTTGTAGCTCCCACGCACTCTAAGAGTTGTGTAAATTAAAATATTTATTTAGGCTGTAGTTTATTTTGCAGCTTCACGCATTATCCCGCATGTAGCAGATTAGACCGAGATAACTTAGTATTCGTTTTTTATATTTCTGTCTGAATTCGAGACAATTTGTTGTGTTAAAAAATAAAAAACTTGTAATCTTTGTTAAATATTTTATGTATAAAATCATTTCCAAATAACTTGTTAAGCACTTGTGAAATCTAACAGATAGACGAAATTAATATTTCTTTGAAAACGATAAGGAAAAAAATATATGATTCACCATGTACTTACTACTTTTCAAATGCGTGCCATCACTACTTATTATATAAGCAATATTTGAATATCAAAAACAACTTCAAAACATACCTATTATATAAAGGGGACAGACAGATGCTAGTTTTTGATGACCCTGACTTTTGTATTTTTTTTTATTACTATAAATTTAAATATTGTATATAGTTTAACTTGTTTCTCTAACATACATTTTTAAAAAAATATATTAGTATGTCACTATTACGGCTAATGATCTAAATATTATCATATTAATTCTAAACATATCTAGAAAAAAATCGCTAGTGAGCTAACCCATTGTGTAACGAACAAGACAAATGATAGTTTGACTACGGTGTCATTGCACAAGCTCAGTTATATTACCGTGTGATTTATCTGTCTGTGCTTTGCACTTACTACTACCGTGTCATAAAATTTAGGCTGGTTTCTTAGATGTATGAATCATACAAATTCTGTGGACTTTGTGGGTGTTTAATTTTTTTTTGCGTAAAAACTGAATATTTAACTTGACCTAGCTTTCTTACGGAACTCCCGCCCGTAAATAACTGTAATTTCATTTGTTAAGCTTCACCTTCTTAAAACATGTTTTATATAAATTTAGTTTTTCTTTTTATTTAATTTTTGTGAATGTAAACATGTATAAATGACGTCATCAGTATACGGTAGTAACATGCTGTTGTTTAAATGCGATAATTCGAAAAACAAATAATAAATTCTTATAGTGAAACTCTATTAAATCGTCGTGTGGCAAATATTTGTCACTACAATTCATTTAATCATTATTAGTTACTTGTAACTGTCAAAATGATATATTATTTAATCGAATATATACAATCGTAAGATGATAACGAATCGATTTTGTAGAGCTCATTGAAGTATATGGTATTGTTTAAATAATTATCTGTTGTTTATTAAGATATGTTTAGGCGGTCTGCCACTGGCGCAGCGTCTCACTGTTAACGCAAAGGTTGTGGGTTTGGTTCTTTTTAGGAGGCAATAATTTTTTTGCCGTTTTTCGCTCTGGTAAGTAAACTAAGTATGGCGTTGAGTTCCGCCATTTCGACAACTGTGAATTGAATGTGGGAACGGATTTTCTTAGCACTAGGTTCTTCCTGCCGCCTACCCTAGCATGCATTCAGAAAAAAGCATGAACTTATACAACTCAATTAAAGTACAATTTCATTTTGTTCGAAACTTTCGATGTCCAAAAATCGATATAACTCGCGATTAATCAGCTTTAAGTCATTTTCTAGATCTATTGCAAAGTGTATTATACAATACTCGAAATAATTGTTAAATATGCAGATTAATAAGTCACTTCCTATTCTAAAAAGGCGGAAGATATCACAATAATAGTTACAATAATGGTTTTGACGAATGTAATACATCTAAAGCTTCCTTGCACAAGCCATGTGCATTATGCAGTAATATTTAAACTATAACTACTAATGACAGACGTTAACATAGCGCGGGGTTTGCTTTTAATTAAATTCTACACGTGGTATTTCAGTCAGTATTTAGGAACAGTGGTTGAAATATTTCAACGATGGAACATCAAAAATATTCGATACTCGCTAGTGAAACTGTAATTTTAATGTTTATTTTGTTTTCATAGCATGTTTAACGCCGTTTTCTGTATTAAGAAAAAAACTACTTTATATTTTTTTTATTTCATGTCGAGTGGCCGAACTCGTCGGCGTTGAGCTACCAGTTTTGTCTTATTACCAGACCGAGTGGGAATCGAGCCCACAATCGTAGCGTATACAGGCAGACGCAGTGACCGCTGCGCCACGACGGCCTCGATGATTGTGATCTAATAGAATTCGAATTAAATATTACTACCCCGAGTTAAAATCGAACCCATAACCATTAATTGCCAACTGCAAGATTATTGCGATTTTTACATAATTGATATTAAAACTCTTAAACCTGCTTTTTTTATAAACTGATTATTCGCAATTTTTTTAGCAACAGTAAAATTAATAAAAAATGGGTAAAAAAAATATGGCCAAATATGTTTTAATCATATATCGCCACACTCCTGCCATACACTGTTAGGTCACGTGCCCCCGCAATTTTTCCCCTTTCGCTGCCTAATTAAACGAGGGGTGGGGCGTGCTCTATCTACGCCAGTATGTTCAGTTCAAGATTTAGTGAACGCTCAGTTTATTTAGGTTCGACTTGGTATGTATTGTATAGGTTTAGAGGATTCGTTAGCGAAGATTGGTTTAATTTGTTACTCTTATGTTATTTAGTTTTTGTATATTACTCCGTTTTTATATAGGCAGTAGAAATTTAATTATTCACTCTCAAACCGTACGTAACCTTCCACGTATACCTTCGGGGAACGAGAAAAAACAGAGAGAGAGAGAACAGAAAAATGACAGGCTACGACTAGTATATAAAAATACAAGCAATCCTATCCTATAATTATATAGAAACTACTTAATATGGTAATTTTATCATTATCATATATTTTAGTTAACGTTATAAAAGCTAACAAACACACCCACAAACTTCACTTATATACCATAAAGGTTAACAGTTTCTATTTTAATTAAACTTTGATTACACATTTTACTATTCTTTGTTAATCAGTTTTCTTATATTACATTACGTACTATAGTGCTGACACCAGCTTTTTGTTATACGCCGTCTAATGAGCCTTCCACTTTTTATAGCGGTCATAATTTGTTCATATAAGGAATATACGTGGTTGCTAAATAAATTGTGTATTTTGTTGATATTTCGCTGTTAATTATCTTAGATGCTATTCGTTATAATAGTCTGTGTGAACGTGGTGAGTGTGGGTTCTAATCGGTTTGGAATAATGTTTTTTAGTTGTTATGCTTTTTAGGAGGCTAAAATGTTAGATTTCTGCATGTAATGCACGTCTTTTTTTAATGTTTCAATGTGGATAAAGAAAAGAACTCTCTTTATGTGCTCGGAGTGTCTTATCACTAGGTTCCCAGGTTTCCTTTGCCTATTCTTGTATGTGCGGGATACGGATAGCGTAAAGCTAAAATAAATAATCTTTAATCGCAATAAATTAAATTTAAATTAAATTCACAATATTTTCGTGAAAATCAAAGATCTCATTACTATAATTAATTTTATTATTTTATTGACATCATGAAATATGCAACAGAAACATGAAAATGTTGATTTTAAATATAAATTTCAAATTTTTATTTATAAGGTTATCGACTTAAAAGGTAATATATTGAAGTACAACATTTCCAATCGAACATATGATCGTTTTATGTTAAACCTAAAATTTTATCACTAACTCAAATATTACTAAAAAATTTATGACCCAATGGTTATTTTGTACACAGTATAGTAAAAAGTTTTATTTATCTTTGAATTTTATAGTTAACATGTATTATACAGCAGAGTATCTTCAACAAAGGGCTATTTGCGTATACTTGTACTTGAGTGGAATAGATAAAGGAGTTGGTAATAATGATTAATGATTCAGTTAAAGTTTTAGTACGTTTAACTAAGTTGTTTTGTTGTGTTAGGACTGGAAACGCGATGGTTGGGGGTTCGATATGTGCTGCGGAGGTTTTTGTTAATACGGTAAAAAAAATGGTTGTAATTATTTTTGTCTAAGTATATTGGATAAGAATAAGAAATTTCTTATATTTCTTTATGAAATACTGTAATGGAATATATTTTGTTGTATTTTTCTATTAAAATTATATTTAAAAGGTATAACATAACATTTACCTACACGGACAAAATATAGAGCGCTAAGTTAAGGCATCAGTTGTGGGTTCGACTCTCCCTCGGGGGAATTAATTACTTTTGTTTCTTCATATCAAGACAAAGCGCGGAAACTGGAGAACACAGTTTCTTAACATCACATTTTTTTTGTTACTATTGTTATTTATTGTAGCTCGACGACTGAACTATAGGTAAAAAACTTTCATTATTTAAAATTACTCACAGGTTTCTTGCGGTATTACAAATGCACTCATGTTTTAAACAGTCATTGTTTGAATAAGTTAATAGATTTGGCGAAATCCCCATATTGTATGTATCACTGTGAGACCACTTAGGTCTTAGTCATCGAGATGTGAGTGTAATATTTTATTGTTTAAAGTTTAAAGTTTAAAATTACAAGTACCAACTAGGTACTTGTAATTTTAAATTTCTATTAGTTTTATTATTGAATTAGCTTTTGCCTGTCTGTGGCTTTGTCCGCG
>DWAL01000023.1:0-19199 GCA_018230405.1 Heliconius hortense
TATATATTTTTTAAGTCATAATAAATAGATCATAGTATGTTTTATTTAATATTATAGCATAAGTATATTATTATCGCTTTATCTTTCTAGGAATAGTCTCTAAAAATTAATATTTTTTTTTTTTAAATATGATACATATAAAAAAAAAGGTATTAATTTACAATACATTTTGGTGTACATTTAAAATAATAAGCAATAAATTACAAGTATTCCCATATTCTTATTTACAAACCTACTACTACTACACTGCAACAGTGTTTATATAAATCATCAATATTAAGGGAAAGAGTAAATAAAACCAACGTTTTCAAACCACTTTCTTTATTTCGTGTTCATTTTAATACAACATACAAGTAAATTTATCATCAGATATTATTTATCAATTCTTAGTTCTAACTTACATTATTCTGAATAACAAATATGTTAGAGTATTAAAATCATTCCCGAAGCATGTATGGGGAACTCAGAAATGGTAGTCTAACCCACATTGTATCAAAATTAACAAATACAAAATTATGGAATGTATAAAATCAAATCCAGTTTATATAATATTTCTAACACTATGTTGAACCAGTGAGAGAAGTCAGTAAACATATGTATGTATTTGATGAAAAATGCAGCATTCGGAAAATATGGTTGTTGACATTTTTTTGACTAATTAGATATAATAAAAGAGTAGAACCCATTTCATATCGAAAGTACAATTATTGATACTGCAACTTTTATCTTTAAATTACTAGAAGGCTTTAAATAAATACATTACAAAACAACACGTCCCAAAACTGGCTCAACATTATAAAATAAATAAGTGGCCATAAAATTAAATACAAGCAAAAATCACGGGAACAATCAAATCAACTATAGTCGGAAGAAGAAAATTATTAACTAAATCAAAATTACGAAAACAAAACCTTATATTACACTTAATTAAATTCCAAACAAGAGGTCGATTTATTTTTTTCTCGAAGAAAATCAGTTGCGAGAAATATTGACCACGCAAACTTAAATTTGCCGTTTTTAAAACTCAAACCATATTTACGAAAAGTTTTAGTTTTATGTTGTTAAAACTACTAAAGATGTTATTTGTCACACTCAAAAAAGACCACGAAATGTGACTAATAAATATATTACGAGACTTAACATAAGTAATAGTCAGTGTTTGGAAATAGAATTTTTATTGTGCTGTTGACCACAACAAGTTACTATTGAATCTATCAAAAAGTATTGCTTTTAGTACATACATTGTACAAAGTAGAATTTTTTTAATCTACCTATAAAATTATGACAACATATTTTAAAAACGTTCAAAATTTTATTAAAAATCTAAAGAAATATACTTGGTGGTCAATTAAATGCAAAAATGGCAAAATTAACTGAAACAATCAGGTAAAACATTGACATTATGTCATTCGTGACTAGAGAAGCTTCAAACTTCGAAAAAACAATTACTGTATACACTATAGAAATACCAATAGTTACACTCAACTAAAACTTATATAGAACTTAACTAGAGACAATATCGTGGCTAATACAAAATGTCGTGACACTCCAATTATTGTTAAACTGTCAGATATCACAGACATTCGTGTTGATATCTTGTTTTTCATAGCCGCTGCTACAAGCTCGACTTATCCAAACTTCACTGACTAGCTTTTTAAATTAAATTAAAATAAATAATAATAAATTAGAATTTAACAATTCAAAACACAGTCAATTTTCATTGTAATGAAATCGTAACATTTTAATATATAAAGTGGGTTTGACATGAGATGTGCATTAAAGGCGGAAACAGGTGAATTCGTTTGGTACAAAGACCGACAGAACTGTCAAATACAATCTAACGTAACATGAACACTAAACAACTAAATCATTTGCCACGATTTGTCTGTCCGTCAACTCTAACTCACCTCCCCATATCAGTGCTAGCCTGTTATCAAATCGGCATCGTTCTACACCAGACGGAATCGTGGCAACGATATATTTATACCACACGTTAAATTTAATTCCTACACAGATATAAACCTTAAGTATCGATTAGCATTCAAGTTCATTATGAAAAAATATATCATTGGAAATATTCTTCAACTTCTCTTCTTAATCTCAAACCACTCAAGAACAACTTAATTATGCATGTGACAACCGATTTTTATAACTACACGTAATCCCTAACAACACTTTGGCAACAAATAGTATTTTTCTTTTTTCTCCATCAATTTCAACAGTAACGCCAACATATTTAAAGTTAACATTACCACGGGTTATTTCAATTTCACAAATCTTTCGTCGTGTTTTACCATCGTCATAAGGAATAGAAGACAGGAAGTCGACAGAAGACGTACATGACACAGCTCAGATGACAAAATGAACTTTCCTTTACTCAAATTTGGCTAACGAATTACATAAATACTCTACCATTTTCATTTCGTCATCTGAAACTGAAAGTGAAATGAAATGATAGTGTTAATAACCAATGAGAAACAATTACAAGATTAGGTTGTCGTTTTTTTTTTATTTTTTTATTTTTCTGCGATCAGTCTTAAAATTGAGTCATACAATCTAAGTAAGAAATTATGAACCCTTAAATTTATCTTAAATCATCACTAGGCCAGAACTAGCACGGAGTGTGCGTGAGGTTTCAGTGGTGAACTGCAATTGAGAAACAAGTAGATCTATTTTAAGGTAAAAGGTAAAGAGTACGTTAGAGTAGACGACGATTACACAAGGTCTTCAAATGTTACATTTCACGTCACATCTAGATCGTACTCGTTCTTGATTCTAATGTTGTCCGCAATGTTCATACATTTTATAATAAAAACGTGAAATAGGAAAGATTAATTGTCTAAGGAAAAGGCTTCTTCACTAGTAAGGCTCTCGGGGAAACTAATTATACCATCCTTAATACATACATTATTGGTTTTAGAGTAATCAACATTGAATAGTTTTTTTATAATTATCTTAATACTAAAGAGTACAAAAAATAAAGGAAATATTACGAATATATGAAAAACAACAAGTTATCCGATTACTATCGCATTTCTTATAAGAACAACATTGTTTTTGTTTCAGTAACATTAAATGTATTATTCATACTTATGAAATAGAGATGAGAAAACAGATCATCAAGACGATGATACTCAACAAGTCCACGAGGGCATCGGCGAGCTCCGGAACACTCTTCAGCTCCTGGAGCATTCGAAGGTACCCATTACCGATTTTTTTGTTTATCTACAATACAAGATCGTTTCCCTTCGATTATCCTCAATGTATCAAAAATATCTGCTAAAACAGCCCTTTCCCTTAGAGAAAACTCGATAGAGTATATTTTGAACAGTCTCGAAGTAACTAATGTAGGTAACAATTATTAAGTGTTGGGGATATGCACGAATCGAAATATTGAAATCAACGACTTACATTAATTAGGATGTGGTTACAGCTACACCGCTACGGCAACATCTAATCTATACATGGGCTACTACGATAATTAACTTACGTTACATATTATGCATGAATGTGAAACACAGAAGTACTTAAAGTTTTTACAAAATTTAAATGAGTTTTCATTTTTTTTACCAAAGGAATAAAACATCCCTTCAAATATAAGGCCACGGCGCAATATGGTGTTACAGTAGTACATATAGTAAACATTACTGAGTTACATTTACCTTTTAAAGATGCCATTATTCTAATGACGGGCCTTAGGTACAGTGTTGAAGCTCTTGGTGCTCGCGCACGCACGGATCTCTTCCGGCTGTCGAAGTCGTGCAAATGAAGTGCTTGGAGTTTTAGTAAAACAGCGTCTTACCCTATCGTGACTAGTCGAGAGCACGGGGTGAGTACTAACGATACGTTATAAAAATATCGTGACAGACTGTTCAAAGCTCAGGTGTCTTAAAAACTAATCTAACATAGACAATGCAATATCTAAAAATACACACTACATCGTACGCTAAGTAGGATATAATATAAATTTAGTTCATAAGCATTGTGTCTTTATTATATTCTGGCAGGATGGCATTAATTGTGTGTAAAATCGAATTATGTGGACAATTTAAGCATCGTATAACTAAGTTTATACTTACGTGCATACACATATTACGATAACATTTTATTACCTAAAAGCAACTTCTTTGGCGACTAGCTTCAATAAGAAAGATTCCAAATCATCTATTCCCCCCTCGCCTTCGTCCAATCAACACTACTAAATCATTTCCTAGCGAAACCTCAATTTGGACTATTCATTTATTATATCATTGACGCCACTATGTGGATGATATGTAACGTTTCAGTGAATGAAACAATTCTCTATTAAACCTTTAAT
The DNA here is from genome assembly GCA_018230405.1 of Heliconius hortense. NCBI lineage: Eukaryota > Metazoa > Arthropoda > Insecta > Lepidoptera > Nymphalidae > Heliconius > Heliconius hortense. The sequence goes on from DWAL01000023.1 coordinate 4,319, forward strand.
TTTTAACATCAGAAACTGTCGTATTGTCTGTATGTCGAACGAAAACAGAGCTATACTTTATTTCACTAACCATTTCCTACACGCGCCCAAGCCTTAATAAAAACATTACTTTGATATGTCATTTACTATGCCTTCTCTCCAGCTTCATTTGGAATCTTTCCATATATAAAAACTTTATCGATAACTAAAATCACACACCCTTAAGATTATACATATTATATTATCTAACACACTTTGAGAAATGAAACTTGAAATGGAACGTACATCATGAGGCTATCCATCTGTTGCACGCCTGCGAGCATGAGCGAGACGGCAGACGTGCAACTCGGTGAAGAGTACAGCGCGCTACAGACAGAGCTGTTATGAAACTAGAAGAGGCGAAAACTCAGTAAAGTATATCCTAAATCTAAATACAATAATTTCGTAAAATCCATATCCTTTAAAATACATTAAGATAATATCCAAATCTTTGTTTTTAAGAATTACTGGAAAATAAATACTATTATTTGCAAACGTCTCAACTAACATAAGCGATAGTAAAATATTTTTATTTTTTACAATAAAATGTATCATAAATTCAAACGTGAGTTAATCAAAACATTCAGCGTAGTTATCTTTGAGGATGGATGGTTTGTGCTCATATGTGCTTTGTTACTTTCACCTTAACTTACAACAATCACAATTTCGACAATTTGCGTATAAACGGAAGCAACTTTGCCTTTTGGAACCTAGATCTAACATCTAGACTGCATCGAGCTCCGCGATATCACGGATATAGCAATTTTGTTCCGCTTTACACAATGCCAGAGATTTTTTTAAAAACTCAACTTCAGTCATTAAATGCAGTAAATCATTGCATGCATCACGTTTAAGAAAATATCTCAAAAATTAAGTGAAACACCAACGTTCTGTGCACAATTCACTAAATTATATATCGATTAGCGAATTAATTAAATTCAACAATGATACAACATCGCCGCTTAATATAATTTTTTAGAAGCGATGATAGAAAATATTGTAAATTATCAAAATACAATGAGAAAACTAATGCAATTCCTGAGCAATAGATTGCGTTTGCGACGGCAGTACATTCAGTGAAACAATCGCACTCACACGTAAGTTACTACAATTCATTGAGGGCATCAACAATCTGAAATCCTAAAGTTTGAATCACTGGATGTACGAAGTCCAGACGAACATAGTAGCGAAAATGTTATTTACAAATCCGTATAATACATCAACGTATCGTTAAGTTCTATAAAATTCAACGACGCTCTACTAAGTAATATAATAAGTGACCAAACTGTCAACCACATACAATCTGACAAGCTAACATTGATACATTACTTCTACCATGATGAATACATTAACAGGTGAATTTATAACTGTTACGAAATTATCGATTTCAAACAATATTTTAAGAGTATAGCTATCGATATGGTTACTGTTAATCCTTAAAACGACTTATTTTTCCGAATTCGGATTTCATACCTTACTTTCAACAAATCGAGCCAAACGTTTTCAATCGCTCATATATACCTTCGTTCCTAAATAACATATTAGAAATATCTCTCCATGATTCATAATTTTCATTATAAAAATACACACTTTTTCACGCTTAATCAAGTTTTAAATAATCCGAACATTACCATCTTGTACACATCCCGGCATTCCTTATACTTACAAATACGACTACCAAAGTAGTTATCTAAATATATTTACATTTTATACACTTCCTGTGGGATTTTGATTGCTTTGGGAAATTAGCAAAATGATAAAACTGTTATGATGAAATTAAATAAAAGCTTGAAATTTCATCAATGATCATTGTAGACCACATGGACTAACTGTTAATTAACGATCGCCGATCTTTTTTCTTTACTCGGAATTTGTTTAAGAAAATTTGGAAAGTAAAAACTTTTTGGCATCGAAAATTCACAATTAGGCCCTATCGTGATTATGATTACTACAGATACCGAAGGCAAGGCAAGAAGATGAAGGTTTAATAAGAAAATTAGGACAGAAAACAGCAGCATTAACTGTAAACGTCGATAATAAAATGGCCGGCTGTATCGAATAGTATTGTTAATCACCAATATCGAAGATAAAATATCTATTGATGAACATTGAAGTATATAAAGAAATCTGATTGAAAGTCTTAAATTTAATGTTAAGAAATTTGCTGAGTATAAAATTATAAACAATCTTTGTAAGCCTAAGTCGTGCTTACATTACACTAATAGGTGCTAGTAAGTAGTAAAATGTTCCCTAGAGTAATTGACTTGGAAATAGTGTTTTTATTAGGTTAGCGATTTCTGTAACCTTAGAAGCAGTGCTGCTGAAGGGAAATGGAAAATTGGATCCGTAAAGTCCTAGATCGGTCTCATAGCTACTCGTAAAAAAGTAAAGCTTAGTTGGGATATTAAAGTTACTTATTTTAGAATACAATTAGATCTTAACCACGTAGAATTATAGCCTACTTTCATAAGAATATGTAGTTTAGAAATATAGCGTGTGAAATGATAATGACTACCGCCTAATCCACTGAGACCAGCGCCGTTGTTTTTGTGCTATATTTTCGTTTGTAGATTCGATGCTTAAGTAATTTTCTGTGCATTGAAAACACTACTAGGAGCAAATTTAGGCAAGTGCCTTTCTAAGATGTGTATTAAATCTAAAGCAATACTTACAAATCTCATGCCAACATTTGTTCCCCAACACCAACTGTTTCAAATGAAATCGTATAAAATGCACACACACGTGAATCCATAAAGGTACACACACATGAACTATCACCACATTCAATTGTTTGTGCTAGAGAATCTTTCGAATATGTTTTATCTAAAGTATTTGATAGCAGCCGTTTAAAATGATTTGCTTTTGAAGCGTAGAATCAGCATTATTGATAATTTATAAAGATATTAAGAACATTTAAACTTTAAGGCACAATCTGTTTTAGGCGTTCGTTTTCGATTCAAAAGCACAAACTTTGTCAATCAGTCGAAACTAATTTAGCGAAACCAAATTAGCCATGACCGAAATACTATACTACTCGGGCAAATAAAAAAAAATAAAACACACTGTAAAACTGCAATGAACTGGTATTATTATAAAAAAAAGCAATTATACAACAAAAATAATTCAAAACAAAACGACGTACATTAATTTAAAGAACAATTGTTTATACAAATAATTAAAAAAAATATAATAATTATAACAACAAACATTGACAAAATATATTTAAAGACAAAACATGTTTCAATTTTAATCAGTCCTCAGCTTCAGAAATGCAATTTTTAGAATGAATTGTTTTCACTAAAATCATTACTTATATTATGCAAGATAAAAAAGTTAATTGTGAACGCAAATTAAATTAAATTGAATATAAAGAAAACTTAAAATAATTTCAGGATAATAAACTCATCGTCTTGAATGAGAAGTAAACAAAAATAGATTACACAGATTTACCATAAAACATGAAAGAGTAGTTGTCATAATTTGCATAACCTTACATAAAATTTTGATACACTATACTATATGTACTTAATATAAATATAATACGTTTAAAATTTTATTTAAGTAGAAGCGTATGTTTAACCAAAATCATCGTTTCAATAAAATCACATATGATCTGCAATTTTCAAAGAAAAGACAATTTGGGTGGTAAATTCTAAGTAATCAAAGCCAAAGTGTTTCTAGCATAGCGTCAGATTTTGAGGGCGATTCGAATAGTGTTTAAATAATCATAGACACCTTAGTACTTAAAAATAAAAGCGAATCATACGCCCAAAAAATCTGAAGCAAAGTAGACACTGCGACGGCGAAACTAAATCATTTTACAAACAATTTTATTTAAGATCACAGTAGATTAAGTGAAATATATTATGTATCCGATCTTACAAAAGATAATAATTTATTAGGAACAGGGCAGTCTATACATAAAATCATTGGTGATTGATCACTGAAATTTGGATACTAAGGACTGGACAATAATTCTATCTCACCTAATCTAATGTACTACGAATTTGATGGGATCTATCGAAGACACGTCAATATGACTGGCGACCTGCGAGCACCGTGGATTGCAAAATGCAGAAATAAAAAATATAATTCATTAAAAACTTGATCCTAAACATTCTATGGTTAGTGCAAAATGTAGTCAATATTCTTAAACTTAGATGCTATTGAAATTGAACATAAAACAGTAACAGTAAATTCATCAGTCATGCAAGATTATAAATATAAAATTCATTTCGATATCAACTATGATGCACTAACTTCTAGAAGCGGTGAAACCATGAAAGAATGTAGGTTTGCTTAAGATTAAATTTAAAAGATCAGCAGTTTATGGTACATATTTACAAACAACACTAAATATCACTTATTAAATCACAACATGGTTTTATGGCACATGTTACGCAGGTATGCAAACGAACTATGGCAAACGCAGGCGCGATCATCATGTGACGTGGCTTCAATGTATTTTCATGTAAATATATAAATGAGATAATTTAATTAAAAATGAATATCACCACATTGTAACACATAAACTAAATGATAAACTTATGCAGATCGATAATTAAACAACGATCTCCGATCCCGGAGAGGATCGATTCAGATCTATTATTGTCATAGATTCAGCAAATAAAAAGAATACTAAAATCATTATTCACTAAAAAATCAAAACTAATGAAATCAAACTAAAATAATTCTGCTAACACACTCAAACACACGGTAATATAATAAAAAAATAATAATAGCATAATATTCATAAAATACAAAGAAAGTAAACGACACATGCACCGTATAATACTACTGCTACAAAAATAAAGTTGTTTTCATATAAAAAAATATCTTACCAGAATAACAAATTGTATAATTATTTTGTATGTCGAGCAAGCTATAATACTCCAGTAAGTAGCAAAACGCAAAGGCGCAAAACATAGTGCTTTTTAAATCTCAAAAAAAAAATCATTAATAAAAAATGTCTAGCGAAACGACCACTTGCTAAAGTGCACTACTAGTTACTACCGTGTCCAATTACTAATAAAACATTCAAATACCTACTTAGATTTGTATAAAAACGAATAAAATTATAATCAACCAAAAGCTACTAATCGTTAAAATAAAACAACGAAATCTGAGGAATTATGGGTTCGTGGGCTCTCAGTGACTAGGCGGTATGACGTCAACGGTCGAATGCAGGAAACTGTCTTCCAACAATTATCCAATAATCCAAGGGAAAAAAACTACAACCAACTTCTATCCGTTATTCTAAAATGCTTTATAATACTCAAGGTTATATATAGTCAAAAGACCGGCGTAACTTAAAAAACTTTTGAAACTGACTGAGGTCTATAAAACACTTTCGATCACTTGCCATCTTGTGATAAATGTAATTTGGTTTCTAAGGCAACAATGAACTATAGTAGGTTTACTATAAGCCTATTGTTGCACATGCCTAAGGAACGCCGCAGTCAACTTTGTCATTGATAAAACCCCTAACATCACGTTTCCCTAAATTTTGTAACTACATTAAAAGGGGTAGTAACTAAAGATTGTCCATATCAGCTCAATCAATTTAACACTTACCTAATAATAATGTAACAACTTCTTAGTTTCATAATCAAGTTTCCATCGACACAGAATAAGTGCTAATTAAAAACAGGAAGTGCCATTGTGCCGAAGAATAGACTTAAAACTAACAACAATACCGCTCGATGCTCTCTTATTATAATAAAATCACACGCTTAACGCCTAACAATTTTTAAGTAATAATAGTTAAAATATTGGTCCAACAAATGGGCTAAATAATACAAACGCCCTTAATATTCATCCCTAATTTAACGATGTGGGATATGAAAAAATATTATTCAATAGATCAAAAAATGATAAGGGTCGAGAACATTTCGTTTTACTGTATCAAACTAACGGAATAATCTCTATTCTTTAAATAGGTACTCATATAACAATGTCAATACTACAACTAATCTCATTACAGTTTTGTTTACGAATAATTGCTTCGGAGATCTCACGCCAAAATATAGGATTGCCGTAGTTTAATTGATCATTTCGAGACAGCCGCAATCATAGTAACACTTGCACATACTAAACCTTATAGTTCAATCAGTAATCGAATAAACACTTCACCTATTTATAAATTGACACCAATGGCCAGAATCGAATTTTGTAGTGAAAGTGGATAATTTACGTTTTATAGTGTCGATTTTTTGGCTTAAACTTCTTTTGTCAGTTTGATCTTCTATGATTAGAACGGGAGGCTCACATGCCTATAGGCGGAACTTGTACGTAGCGATAGATGTAGAGTCGGTAATCTTTGCTTGCAAGCACCACTGAACCATCATCCATTAACGCCACGTCGAAACACTGTGCGTGTTTTACTTTACTCTCTAGCGCCGAAACCAGCTGACCGTCTTGTGTAAATATCGTCAAGTTAAAGTTGTTATGATTGTCCGCAATTAAAATTTCTCCAGATGCATTGATGCCCACACCAATAGGATAATTTGTTACTCCTTCACCACCAATCTGTCGTAAGTAAATACCTTCATAGTTAAATACTTTTACACAATGAGCACGGTTGTCACTTATAAATATTTCTTGTTTGTCGTTTACAACGACGCCGTTAGGGAATTCGAGATGTTTGGAACAACCGAATTTTTGCAAGACATTGCCCACTTGATCAAATATAATTACACGCATTACTTTGCACTCAACAACAACTATTCTACCTTTGTTGTCGACAGTAACTCCTCGTGGATGTTGAAGAATATTTGCGCCGAATTTTCGTACAAACTGGCCATATTGATTGTAAATTTGTATTTGATGAGTTGGTGATCTTTCTGTCACAATAATGTCACCAGATGTTCGGACTACGGCTACTCTGTTCGGGTATAGCAGTTGTCCATCTCGTTTTCCACATTCACCAAATTGAAATTTAAAGCGTCCTTCTTTGTCAAATATTTGAATTCTATGATTATTGGTGTCGGCGACAATAATATCGTTTTGAGCATTAACAGCGACTCCGCTTGGCTCAGTAAATTGACCTTCCATTACGCCAAACTCCCCAAATTTACAGTGGTAAATCATCTTTTGTCGTTTAATTTGGGACTTGGGTGGGAAAATGGCAGTTGATATCAACTTATTTGTCAAGTCAAGAATGGGATCTGTATGTGCCGCAGATGTAAGCGAGTATGGGTCAGTAGTCGTAGGTGGAAAAAGTGAATCACAACCACCGTTCGACCACTTTTCGTATGGGTTAATTCCGTTTAGATTCATGTCACCGAGAGCCGTCGAGAAGGGGCCAAGGGTATTAGTGTTATTGAACCTCTTGGATATGAGGTTTGAATCAAATGGAGAAGTCGATTGGCTCGATGGACCTAATCCTAATCCATTAGTGTATGGGCGATCTAGAACACCGTTCAATCCAGTGGGTAGGTGAATACCACCATTAAGACTACCAGAACTGCCATTGACACTGCTGCTACTTGAAGACGAACCTCCGTTTAAAAGAGAGCCATTTGTTGGACGTGCAATTGGTGGTTGCTTAGTTGGCCCAACGTTCGCTTCTGAACTCGAACGTACATATCCGAAGGTGTTTCTTACGCCAACTTGTATTGCTTGATAGTTAGAAACAAATTCTAACTCACATGCAGTTTGAACACTTTGTTCTGGGTTAGTACTCATTAGCGACTGTAATTTAGTGTCTAAAAGTTTTCTAAACATCAAAATTTCAGCGATGTTTGCACATTTTGTCAAGCGCTCAACGAAGTCGCATGTCTGGTAGATTTTGTCAACTGACTCTTGTGCCTTTTGGCCGACGACAGTCAAAGCAATTTGTTTAGTTGAAAACACGCTTTCAAGCTCTTTTAATAATTCTTGTTTACGCTCTTCTAGCATAGATCGATAGAATTGGAAAGTATCGTTGATTTCATTTTGAGCTTTATGATACTGAACTTGTAATTTTCCTGCAGCATGTTCTACGTTTTTAACAACGTGCCTTATTTCAGTGGCTCTTGTTTTTGCCTCATTAACAGCTTGTTGCATAAGTTCTAATTGTTTTGGCCCAGCATCCGAAAGATGTTCGCAATCGTGCAACGCTGCTGGATGCTCTATAATAGTGCATTCCTTGCACACTGGAACCGAACAGGTGCGGCAGAAATATTTAAGAATGTCATTCTTGTGTCGTGGGCAAAAAGCAGTTTTGTCTCCACTTGTAGTTAATGTCGATCCCAGCATACCTTTGTCGTCTTTTAAGTCTGTGAAGGCTAATACTCGATGGCCTTCAAAACAATGCATGAATTGGTGTGCCATGACGCAGTTGGGGCAAAGGAAATTAGCACAATCTACGCAACGCGCTACAGCGTCCGATTCTTTTGATTTGCAGCCTGTGCAGCGAGCTGACGGAGAGCTAGTTTGACGAGATGAGGGTAAAAGGTCGGCGTCTTGTTCTACGGCAGCAGCGATAACAAGATTTGTTAACAATCCGTGTATACCAGCAGCTGGTAATTGGCTGTCGACGCGACACGTAACACAGGTTACTTTATCGGGGTGGGTTTGTTCTCTCTCAAGGCACCCACGACAGAATGTGTGGAAGCAATTCAGTACTTTAGGGTCGACGAATGTTTCTCGGCAAATAGCACAGGTGGTGTCGAGGCCGTCGAATTCACGAAGGTCACATACGGCGGAGTCACTCGCAGGTGGCGAGGATCCGCTCAAAGTCAAGGGCGATAAGGAGCCACGCTCCAGCGAACCTATAGAGTTGGCACCGGGCAGCGACTCAAGGGACGGGGTGCGTGAGGCCATCTTCAGGAAACCGGCATCCCTGGAAAAAACAGAAATACTAGGTTGAACATATATTCTCTTTTAATTTGTTTACAAAAAGAATATCAACAAATATGTGGCCATAAAGAGAAAAAGCTAAAATGATTTGTTAAACTTAAATCAACGCGCAAATTTATAAAAAGTATCAACTAAATGTACTATACGATCTTAATATTCTCGAATGTTTTTGAACATCAGAGCAGTAGCTGCATATAAAATATAAGGTAGATTGATATGATCTCAAACTGTTCAGAAACTTATTACAGTACTATATAGAAATAAAATAAATAATATTCAAAGCTCCATAGTCTTGTAGCATTGAGGAAAAGTAGGGTCTTATATATCCTACGATGTGCCAAAGAAAATTATACATAGTACATCGTTATCATAGATAATACAAAACTGTGGTAAAAGGCACTGTTATGGTTTGTTTTCTGGTTATTGTAATTGGGTTTGTGATTTTTTAGTTTAATCATAAGGATGAATAGAATTTCAATAATACGCTCATTTTTAGAACAAACAATAAGTAAAAAAAATTAAAAAGGAATTTTATTTCTATTAATACAAAGAAATAAAAATATGGTTGTATAATATATAATATAAATTTTATATAATTAAATAAAGAGTGTGCGCGCACAACTGGTCAAGTTTACAATCACACACTTGTACTCTGCGCCACAGTTTTTCTTATTAGGGTAGTATCTTAAATAAATTTACTTTAAATAAATAACATCCCTATTAAAAGCTTGTTGAAATGTAGAGATTTACGTAAAAAAATATTTGATGATGAGTTATAAATGATTAAAATATAAAATATTTATCATTAAAATGTTCGACAATTTCAAGTACTAAGACTGCAAAGACTGCAGGCATCGAGGTATATTAAAACATATGAATATTTCCTTTGACAACTAAAACGCCTTAAAAGTTCCTTGTGAGAAATATTTCGTGGCATAACATGTGGCGAATAATATTTCTTGCTAAGAGGAAGTCAGTTGTATCCATTTCCAGTATATTCCGACCAAGACGACGTTTTATACACACGAATATTATTTATTAAGAATACTTGTAATATTCCTTTCGTGAATCGAAAATAACTTGCTTCTCTTTTGGAATACGAAACTACAGTAATATTGGTTAATGTGGAAATAAAGCTCATATTGAGATGGTCGGTATACAGGAATTCTATGTACGTGTATGGTAAAATGTGAGGTAAAGTTTACCTTTCAAATTGTGACAAGTATTCAGAAGAAATATGAAAAAAAAAAAACTTAACGAAGTAAATATGTTTGAAGACTGATCTTGTAAAACCTTACAATTACTTACTTACTTCTCAATAAATGTCATTTCTATGAAACTTAATAACCATTAATTACATAGTAAACAATATTGATATTTGTGTAAGTCGTTTAAGTTTGGACTGAGTGTATGTTTTATATGCGTATATCAAAAGTAAGCTAACTACGAGTAAAGTAACGGGTTAAATTCTAAAAAGGAGGATTTCTCTATTTATTTTAAATAATTTTTTTTTATCTAATTGTTATTTAATAACAATGTGCACAAATATAAGTAATGAATACACTCTACTTAATTTTGGACCTATTTTAATTTCCTTATTTATTTGTTACTGTTACATTTCTATTTAAGTAAAATTATTAAAAATCTATAAAGGAATATGTAGAATATACAATATAATAATATAATATAGTACATTTAAGTCTTAAATAAGCTACCTAAATCATTTTGCAAGCGCCGGGTAAGTGATACACAGCAAATGCATTTTAGAGTATAACTTCGTGAACATCGAATTTGGTTGATAAATTTCATATAGAGGTACGTTAGTGTACATAAGGATATGAATAGTTACCTACCGAGGTATGGTTAGGACGCATCTCACAATTTTCAATATTTATAGAGTCCAAGGAAATTAAAATAATTGATTCCCTCGAATAGGAATCGAACTCATATCAATCAGATGTGGTGCCGTTGCGACTGTTAGTCATAAATTTTCTTTAAAAAAGACAATATTTAACTTTAAAAGGATTCGAATCCAGAATCATATTATTTAGCATTTATTCCTGATGGAGTTTACTTCAAAACTCATATTAAAAAATATAAGTACCATTAGAGAACAAAAGAATATACAAACAACAAAACAATATTTTCCATCAAATAAGGAAAGATAAGACAGGATAAGTATTAAGTAAGTGAAAGTACGAATTGGTAAGAAAGGCGAAACATATTTTCTATTTTATACATTTGGCACAAATGAACCCTCTTCAGAGAAGGTAACAAAATCGATATTTTCGTTGAGATGGGTGTGCGACCCCTAATACCTTATTTCATGGGATCCCCGCGTACGAGGGAGCAAAATACATTAATAACAGTCTATGAGACTGGAACAACCGAGAAACGTTTACGAAGAAGCAATAGTAGTATTAAATAACATTTTTAATGGTTACACGGATAACAAATGGTTATGTCTGGACGTGGTGACTACGGGTTCCCATGACAATATTGAAATTTAAAATAATCGGATGTCAGATATTCAAATTGAAGTGTAATAAAGTAGGGAAAGTCTTATTGTTATTTTTAGCTTCACACTGTATCCCGCACATGGTAGGGTAGGCAGAGACAATCTGATGTTAAAACACTCCGCTCTTCATTAATACACTTCCGTTCTCTACTTTCCGTCGTATTCTTGAGGCAGAGACAAAACTCAATGCTGCGCTCAACGGAAATGAAAATATAAAATGTTACAAAATATTATTATTTCCTATCCCAAAGCCGAGTGCGTATGTTACCAGAGCGACAAAATAAAAATAATTTATTCTCAGGATAAAAATTCAAATCCAAATTGGTCGTGTTACTATCGCAAGCGTGCACCTCGCGCTACGACGGGCTTAATCTATCATTACATTATTTATTTATTTTTTAATCCAAGCCGAATATAATTGATGTATCTAAGTTATGAATTAAAATTAACCCTAAATTAAATTTCAACACACGACCACCGCAATCAATCAAGATCATGCGGATTGATAATTAATAATTAAACTTATTTTTATAGTTAACAAATAAATCGAAACGCATTGTAAAGAAAATATCTGCTTTATGCATCTTGCTAGGTTGCTAGGCAACGGTTGGGAAGAGGGGAATAATATTAAATAATCACATTAGGAGGGTGGGTACAGTCGGGGTCGGGACAGACTGAGTTAGGTTAGGTTAGTAATATTTTGGATATGTATGTTGAGTTTTATATATACTGTATTACTGTTTGTTTATATGAAAATAAATAAAAATAAAACAATTATGATGGTTTTAGTGGATAACTAGTATAAATGTTTAAAGATAAACAAATAAATGTAAAAAAAATAATTTGCACATTTCTTAATATCATCATCTTAAATCTTTGCAGAGTTGCTATGGCTACTAATTATTATTTTTTTTTTTTACCTATTTTAACAAAAACACCGACACGTATTTTACTACTTGTTGTTTCTAAAACTACTTAAGATAATGTTTAATCTAATAAAAAAATAAGCGTTTCTCTGCTATATATGCCTTCTAGATAGATAGATTCTGTTCTATATGCTTTCTTGATAGAAGATAGATAAAATAATGTTCATTCTTGGGACTTATGGTCCCTAGCGACGTAAAAATATTTTTAAATATTTAAACCGCGCGGCAGACGGAAGAAGCCGATTATAATAAAAAAAAGCTGCAACAAACAACATAGTGAATTTGTTACATTCATCTTCGACTTATTGTTTATCAATATTGTGACGACAACATTGCAATATAAAAATCAATTTTTTTATAAAATAGAAAGATATATATATATATATATATATATTTATCTTTTAATATATATAAAAATGTTTGTTTACAATAAAAGTCTATGTGATATACAGCGATGCACTTTGGCAGGGTTGCTAAGCGACGTGAGGGCGTCCAGTGAGGGGTATTAAATTAGGGTGAGGGTGGATATATTTGGTGTAAGGGGGAATCTAAGGTGAACGGCCGATGCGTTAAGCTTTCGTATTTTTGTTCAATGTCATTGTGAATCTATTCCGTTTATTATTTTAGTAATATTCAATATGAATGTGCGCTGTGGCCTAGTGATGTAGTGATAGAAATAATTACAATTTTTATTTCTTCGTTTTGGCAAGATAAAGAACGACATTGAGGTACATCACTTAACACGCGATGTATTCTATTCGAGCGAAGAACGAAGTGTCTAGATGTTACTACTTTAATTTCTCTTTGACCTCGTTTTCCTACTAAAAAACAAAACATTTTGATATGGCAAATAGTGAATAAATGTTCTTAAATGATTAAATAGTACATATATATAGTAAGTTTCCAAATTACTATCTACATCTGTATGTACTATTTAATCATTTGAAACCAACTTTTGTATTTTTATACATAAAATACTTCACAAGCCATTTATCTTGTGCAAAATATATTTGCCAAAAGGCCAGGTCAGTATTCACGTAACAATACATCACGAGACCTATCCGTCTAATTCTACAGTTGCAAGTTTACCGGAAATTTATAGGGTTGTGTACAATATACAAGAAATAACATTTTAAAAGGTAAATAACTAGCTGCTGATAAACTGCGGCTTCGCCCGCGTGATGAAATGAAAATAAATAAGAGCTATGTAGGATTATGTATCCTGCACATTTTTAGTTCCCAGGTTTAGTCCGCAGGTATAAATGAAAATGATTTACGTGACGTAATAATATACCCTACATCCAACACAAAAATATTTTTTCATTTCGAACCAGTTCCTAAGATTAGCCCGTTCAGGCGAACGAGCTCTATAGCGTTATAATATTAGTTTAGATTAAACGAATACGTTTTAATATTACCGCAGTTAAATTGAAATTTTATTCAACCAGACCAAAAAGCTAACAGTACTAAAATATTTTTCTTATTTACCTTGGCATTTTCAATAAAATTAGAAGCGTTAAGGACTTTTCCACGAAATGTATTAATAAAGTACCGAATTATTATAAATATAATGTCTCACTTATAACTTGATTTTACAAAAATAAAAAAAAAGCCAATTTTTGCTAAACAAAACATAAAAGTGTAATGGTTGGATAAAAAGTCTCATTAAGTGTCTGCTATTAAACGAGACATATTGGCCATTTGTTTTTGAGAGTTGTGACCATAGTGACCCACAACTACATTCTACTAGGTGAAAATAGTGACCAGACTCTAAATAATATAAAAAAAATAAATAAAATATCGATATTGTCATCGATGGCCGGTGCCCTGTACCGGTGATAGATGCAAACCTGGGTAATACATTACACGCGTCCCCAGTGACGCTCGATCAAGCGATGTATCCATTGAAATGGCACGGTATATAGCTTACACAATATGTAATAGTTATATAATATCCCCTGAAAACATAAATGTGAAACGAGAGCCAAGTTAAATGTTAAGTAATGCAACTTTTTCTCCTTCATCGACAAAAGAATCTATATGGGTGCCGAGTTCTGTGTTCACTCGAGATAAAATTCAAGCACTAAATATCACTCGACATTTTTTTACCTACTGAAAATTTAAATAAAAAAATTAAAAGCTGAAGAGTGAAGCTTATTTTAAGTACTGGCTTTATTATATTTGCTGGTTAGTGTATTTCTAACTTATATTGGACTATTAGGTTGATACTTTGTTTGGTGCCTGGTGGTAAAATATAGCCAAGTCAAATTTAGAGCTTTAATTTGTTTTGCTTGAATTCCGAGTAAATTGGGTCCCATATCGATCTCCCATTCTTTTGTCGATAATGGTGGTTTTGTCGGTGTTTTGATATATATTTTGTTCAGCCATTTATATGTTGCTGTTAGCAGAATAGACAGACAAATACTGACTTGACTCCGTTTCTGTCCAGTAATCATATCTTAAACGAAAATAAAATATGAATAATAAAACGAAAATGAAGTTAAAAACTTTAGTTAGCATAACTTTCACATAATAGACTATATATTATTATCTTCAAATGTACTGTGGAGCAGAAAGA
>DWAL01000024.1:0-19144 GCA_018230405.1 Heliconius hortense
AAAGATCAACTAAGTTTTTGCTTCATGTATTAATATATTAATGTCATTCATGTATTAATATCTATAATATATAAAATAGAGATTTCCTATTTTGAGTTGAAAACAACACAATCATGGTTTTGACAGATGATCAGAATCCAGTGTGGTTTTCGTATGCCTAACACAAGTAGCTTTATTTAATATTATTTTCTTTGATGCATATAAATTGTAATAAAAAAAATACTATATGTATTTTTTAAGCTTCATGCTAAACTCTGCAGTTAGCAAGGTAGGCAGAGGGGAACTCTATATTAAGGTACTCCATTCCACACATTCTGGACATTACATGTTGAGTTGTGGGACTCATCGTTGTAATGTTGTCGTTGTCGTCTTCTTACCAGAGTAACAAACTGAAAATAACTCATTACTTAAAGTGGAAATCGAACCAAGGCGCTCCGGGTTTACAATCAGATGCTGTGTTGCCACGCCACAGCAGTTTCTCTATATATTTATTATAAAAATATGTTTTATCATTTATTTTTTATTATATTAGAAATTCACCTGAACATATTTTTGCATGCTTTTGTAATTAAAAATTTCTTTAACTGAAAAATTCAGTGGTTGTCTTCGATGCTCGGTGATATGAAGAAAATAAAAATTAACTTTATAATTTTATAATTACTTTAATCTTATCTATATAAAATATTCATCCATATAATGTATATTAAAAACAATAAATGGGCAAATATTTGACTTGTAATTTTTTTCACCCTTTTTCCTTTTGTATGTACAAACTACACAGCAGATTTCTTCTCTGTTGCTTAACTTCAACATTCTTATATCATACATGTATTATGTAAGAACATTTGAAATTTGTAATATAAAAAAAACTAGTCATTAGCTATGCTAATAAAAGTATTATTAGATAATATGTTACAACGCCTGTAAAACAGTAATGACACTAAGATAGAGCAATGATATGTGTTTCCATTTATAGATTATAACACACTCAAATAACAGATACATTTTCTTTTGTAGATTAGTAATTTGGAATTTAAATAGTATTTGTGTATACGATTGAATACTCATATAATGTATTTAACAGAAAATACAATTAACCCAGGAATAAATTGTAAGATTTTACAATATAGTCTACTTTATATCAATTTTTTTTTAATAGATACGATTATGAATATAAAAAAAGAATATGTAACTACAAAAATATGTCATTCTTACAATGTAATAAGTATGTAAAGTTATATAAAACTTATTAGGCCTAACATGATGTATATAATATTCCTATTAAAGAGATAAAACAGTATGCATGTGATTAGTCAACTTAAGATGTAATTACATTAGTCAAATATTTACCCAAATGAAGAGTAACTAGTATAAAACAAATATCTAGCACAAGTACTATTTTTTTTCGATATGGAAGACTTCAAAATATCTTAATTTCGTTTATGGAAGTTGATATGCCAATTACATTAAAAGATACTTTAAAGGATTTTTGGAAGTAGTAGTTTTTCAGTGTAAATAAAATGTAGTATATATTTTATAAAAATACATACAAAAGAGTAATAACTATAGTAGTACACTTTTAAAATGTAATATGTTTCATTGATATTTCAAGCTTTATCTTAATCGTGGACCGCATATTTCTAACGTTTGAATGACATAAAGGAAAGTCCTAACCCATTTCTTGCTTCAAATCCAAGAACACTTAACAATATCCTCATAGATTCTATTTAGAGCTATAAGTAATAAAATGTAAGCCTTATACTGGAAGCAATATAACAATATTAAAATTAATTCAATTTGAGATATTTACATGATAGTCTCCAGAACCATAATATATAACATAAAATACAAATATGTATATAATTAAAGCGCATCATTTTGTTTTCACACACATCTGAGTTAAACCCCAGTATGAATATTTACATCTTAAATTAATAATAAAAACAAAATTGCACATAAAAATATTCTACTTAGTTTAATTTTGGCACTAATTATCTGTGGCACTATAGTTAACATGTCTGTTTGTTTCTTGATTCTCACAATTTTCAATAGTTTTTATCTCAGTATCTTTAGCACTGTCACAGGTTTTATCCGAGATCACAGCATCTTCGTCCTCCGAGGAGTCTCTGCCCGCCAGGGGCAGCGCCGGAACTGCGCTAGGCTCCCGGTATTCTAACTTCGTAGGATCTTTTTCATGGAGTTTTCTTGCTAGAGACTGTAAACTTGCTAACGAGCTGGCGCAATCTGTAGTATCGATATCTGTTAAACTTAGGCCAGCTCGCTCGATCTCTGTAAAAGTTCCAAATGGCAATTTAAATAAACACTCGAGCCGCATAACATGCATTTTGCTCCGTAGATGCTTTGCCAAGTGCCCGTGTATTCTGAAAGCAATGTTGCAATCAGAACAACGGAATGGACGTGGATTAAATGATGTCGCTGCACCAAATGTAGATGTCATCGAAACTTTATTATGATGAGAGCCAGAACGTTCGTGCTTTTGAAGATGTCCCCTGGTACGGAAGCTGACGGCGCATACACTACATCTAAACGGCCGTTCCATATAATGAATGTTTAAATGCAATCTTAACTGAGATGGCTTAGTAAATGTCTTGTTACAAAAGTCACAAACTCTGCGCCCGTCTTCCATCAATTTTCCAGGTGAATAAGGCGTACCTTCAAAATCTTTGCCTTTAGTTACTTTAAAAGCTACGCCCCCAACCCCGATAACTACTTTGGGCGCAACAGAATCATATTCTGAAGGCGCCAATTTCATGCTATCACTATCGAAGTCATCCATTTTAGTTTTATCTTCCATAGCTTTGCCGCTATTACTATCATCGCTTGAAAAATCGGGATGATTTGTTATAGGGTCATCGAGAGTTTTCATTATTCGAGCCTGTTTTAAATATTCTGATACTACATGCTTAGCATTTTCAGAATTGCCCGGAGTTCGCGATCTTGTGTCGCAATTGGTCGAATTTTGTGAATGTTCATGGTAAATATTATCTTCTTTATGAGTGTTAGAATTTACAGTATCATTATTAGCATTGGTCACTTTCAAATTGTTATTACATGTAGTGGTCAATGAATTGGAACTTTTATTATTTTTATCGCCCCCCTCCTCTGAATACAGAGATTTTTCTATTTCAACTTTTCTTAACTTAGCGTTACAAGTAAACTGACTTTGTTTAATTTTTGTGTCTAACAGGGCTCGTTCAGTTAAATATGTATGCAACATTGGCTCCCCATTTACCCACTGACTTTGATGCTGCGGTAACTTGGCTGTATTGGAGGCCAACGACGCCAATACACTTGATTCGCGTGCAGTGGGAATCTCAGCTAATCCTATGCTTGAAGGAGTTTTTAATTCGTTTTTGCTTAGGTCCATTGGTTCGTTATCGACATCCATCCTAGTATCTATTACTGGAGTCTGTACAACTTGTACTGTCTCTGAAGTAATATCCGCCATACTGTCTAGTAACATAGGTGTATACGGATAGGTGGTCGGTCGCGCACTCGTTATGAGACCTGGTGTAGCAGATGTTGCTGGTCGAGTGCTACCCAAGGATAGCAAACAGTGGGCAGCTTCATGTTCCGGTAAACGAGACTTACAGGTTTCTGTATCTGTAAAAAAAAACAATCCAAAGTTTACATACCGCATAAACATTTTTATTTTTCATTTAAAAAAAAAACCATCAATATATAATAAACGTGTGATTCAAAGACAATAATATCGACAGCTTACCACTTGATTCAGTTTCCCCCTCGTTTCCCTCATCTCCATCAGAATCCGTCTCGTCATCTGTTTCGCCTGAGCATTGTGCCATTTCAGGGCCATCCATGTCGTTGCCCTCATTCGGGTTTATGCCTAGTTCACAGCATTTTTTATAATGAGCTTTACTTTTCATATGTTTTGTTAAGTTGCCTTTTGTTTTAAAACTGAAAAATTTAAATATTGATTATTATGACATACAAACACGACTTGTAACATGAAAGCATTCTCAATTTGAAATAATTACCTAAATACGCAATGTATGCAAGTGTAAGGCCGCACGTCGGTGTGTGTACGAATGTGTTTCTTCAACATAGACGGTTTCTTACAACGAATTCCACATTCCGAACATACATAGCGTCCTCTACCACGTCCACGAACATACGTATATTCTTCATTACTTTCGAAACCTCCTGCTAACTCTTTTTTAGGTATTGCTTGATTTTCTGCGTTTTTCAAGTCTTCCGATTTTTTTGCTTCTATTAGCTGTAAAGCCTGTAAAACAAATACATAAAATAACAATAAAATAACCAAAATAATAAATAAATATTACTATAAACGAAAAAAAAAAGTAAAATCGTTAGTGTCAAAATGTTTATTGTAATATAAAACTTAAAATGTCGTGTCTAGTAAATAATTCGAAGCTAGTCAATACTGTTGAAAATTAAATGATAGCATAATTTTAATCAGTGGCGGACGGACATGTGCAAGTTTTATTCATTAAAATGATAATAGTCATATAGTTATTTATGATGCGCAACATTATTACATCAAATATATGACTGATTGTCGAATTATAAAGCAACCTTCTAAGTTCAATATTTTCGTTATATTTTTGCGTAATATATAGTGCACATATTTGATTAAAGTAATAAGATTTCATCCCCCTCCACACACGTTGTGAGTACATATATCTAATCGATATTATATAAAAGGCCACTAAAGTGGGACAAGTTACTACTTCATGATTTAATTAGAGGATAAACAACAATAAGTAGTAGGATTGTAGTACACCATAAAAACGAAAACAAGTGAGTGAGCGGGTGAACATTACTTCTTTATTTTAATATGTAAATATTATTTGTATAATAATTATAAGCAATTTATAATAATATTAATGTAGCTTGAGTTTATTTATACCTGTTTGCCGTCCTTCGAATTTTTATTCCATTGCGATGAATGAGTCAATATGAGATCCTGTTTAATCACAGCGACGGCCACGTTTTGCGGTCGATGACGTGAGTCATATAAAGACATAGCAGACGATGCTGACAATCCCAGCGGGTCTGGCGTCAGCTCAGATAATAACTGTAAACATATTCATGCACTTACTACACATTTAACAATAACACTACATGGTCACCATTCAATAAATAGCTCAATTATAATTACCTGCCAATTACTGTACATGGACAGGAAATGTTGATTCGGTACATATGTCGGCTGTGGCCGATTTATTGTACAGTAAAAAACTTTCGTTGAGCATTTGAGACCTAAATAGGTATATGCATTGCCATTTAAGTAAAGTTGACCGTAAGCTTTAGCCGGACGGGGCGTTTCTGGGGATACTAAAGGCATTGTGTTTGCATTCGGCGTGATCCCGTGATGTCTCTTTGGAGTGAAAGTTCCTGGCTTTAGTGGCAGAGTAGAAGGTCGCAAAAATTTTGGTTTCCGTTCTTCTGTAACAGGCTTTGCGGCTACATTTTTTTGAAAATAAGATGTCTCAGATCTTTCATTTTGAATGGAGACAGAAGTTGCTATCTCTTGTTCATTACAATTTTTTTGGACCTCCGTAGAACTCTGAATTTGATTATTATAAATCTCAGATTTAGTTATTAAATTTTCGAAATTAAAGTTTTTTATTTCATTTTCAGATTTAATATCTACAATTTTGGCAGAAAGATTTAAATTAGCATCTTTACTTTTAGCTTTACTTGACAAATAATTCGTATTCTCTTTTAAAACCGGGGTTCTGGATAGACTTTCACCATTTCGTTTAACACTTCCATCACTACGCACCGTCGGCCTTGTATTATTTATTAAAAAGGTTTTTCCTGAGATAGGCTCATCTACGTGTTTTATCCTAATAATTGGAACAGCAGAACTGTTCTGAACTTCCGGACCATAATTCTTTTGAGAGTTCATTCTTTCTATATCTGGATGTGATTTCATATTTGGACTTCTGGTATGAAGAATTCTATCGTAGTTTATAACTGAAGATCCTTTAGCTGAGTGTATCGTATACGATATATTTTCTTGAAAGTTCTCATATGTAGTCTTTATTGTATTTTTATAGCTATCATTAGTTTTTATTTGTGAACTCGGATTCCCCATATATAAACCAGGCGTATTTGGACCTGGTATACCAGGTACATGAGGTATTAATTTTCCACCATGCAATATGGTTGTAGCGCCATTTGGGGAAGACGTCGGACTCAGTGGAGGTAAAGTTAAGGGATTATAAGCTGTTATAGCACTAAGAGGTGGAAACTGGAAGTGTGTTATATCGTGAATGCCTATTAAGTTTGCACTCTGAGGATTCGGTGTTGATACAGATGCTCGAGGAGTTTGATTTTGCGGGGTCGATATTAATTCCTTTGGTGTAGGTGGATTATGAACAATAGTACCACCAGAATGTAACCCTGATCTTACGACGACGCTACTCGCTTCTGAATCATTTGCATACTTTGAAGGCGAGAGATTTTGATGTATTAAAATAGGAGATAATTGCGTTTTGCTTGGTTCTATACGTAATGTTGTTGTACTACCCGAATGATCGACTATTTTTACTTCCCCACCAAACATTTGTAGCGAAGTAGAATTATGTCTTATATGTGGTGAAATTTCCTCCATAGATCTTAATGCTACTGAATTAACTTCCATGCATCTAAGTTTTGGTTGCGAGTATAAATCATTTGTACGAGGCGAACTATTATCCATTAATCTTGGACTATACGTGTCTCTGCTATCAAGTCTTCGTTTTGGGCTAGATTCTTTGGATTTAAGCTTTAAGCTTTCAGTCTTTTTATTAAACTCTGATGGAATTCTAGTATCTACAAGTCTTGTATTTCCAAGAAGCGGTCCTGGGGATGGCAATGGGGCAATTATGTCATTATATTCTGGCTTCAAAATCACTAAATTGTCCGGCTTGTTTTTAAGGGGCGGTGATTTTGTAGCTATGTTTATTCTTGGAGAAGGGCTCATTGGATTTTCTGGTAAGCGAACGTTAATAGAATTACTTCTTACATACATGTTTTCAGGTCTTACATTTTTCAAATCCTTATGAGATAATGTTGAATTGTTACTTATGTTTCCCTTACAATAGTACAATCTATGTATATCTAAATTATCAGCACTTCTATAAACTATTTGACATAGGGGGCAAACATATAAAGTTCCTAATCCATCAGCTAGTTCATTTGTTAAAGAGTTAAGTCCATTAGCTTTTGTTTTAAGCAAAAGATCTTTTATTATGGAACCCTCAGGGTTTAGGGGATGTTTATGGTCTTCAACAAGTTGAGCGAAGCTTTCTGAATGTGACCGCTTCCTTAATATGTTATTATCATTCTCGTAAGTCTGTTTTGTTAAATTTAGTGGAGTAATTTCAGATTTAACCTCTACATCGCTTAAAAACATTTTGTTTTTTTCCGCTATCTGCTTAATTTTACCATATTTTTTTTGTAAAGGAGTCTCAATAACATCAACAATGGCTTCATTATCTGATATAATTTTTGAGATATGTTCCGTAAGAAAATCAGCATTTTGAGAAATAGATTTCTTTATCTTATCTTTTTCTTCGCTTGGTTGATAAAATGCAGCTCTAAATTTGGGTTTATAAATCAACGCTTTAGATTTCTTGTTGTCTGTTAACGAACAAACGGTACTTACAGATGCATTGTCACTTGGTAATTCAGGTGAGGAAAATTCATTACATCTGTTATTTTCTAAACGAATTATAGAAGCATCTGAACCAGGATCAGATATCGAAGTAGGTGGTATCGATGTATCACTTTCTGAACCACCAGATAAATCTTCTTCATTTGTTGTTGTAGCTACGTCTCCTCCTTGTGATCTTAAAGCGTGTGTTCTTGATCTACGATGCTTATATAAATTTGATTTGGTTTTAAAAGCAAATCCACAAGGTATGCAAGGATACGGTCGCTCATTAGTATGAGCTCTGATATGTTTCTGTAAAACTGAAGGTTTGGCACATGATATTTTACAATATGGGCATACATATCGCCCGGAACCCCCGCTGTACGTTTCTTTTATAAAATCATTTTCAAGGATTTCAGTCTTATTTAAAAATTCTTCAGAAAAACTGGTTTTACCAGAAATTTGAACTAAATTATTTACATCGCTTAATCTAATATTTTCATCGTTATAATTAATTTGTACATGTTTCTCCATTTCTATGTTTTGCCTATCATATTTATCTTTAATCTTTTCTATTTCAGGATGAGCTGCTGCAATACTTCTATTTGTAATTGTATGACTACTCGCTACATGTGTAATGCTTGTTTCTTTCTGACTGCTTTCTTCTCCTTTAGTCGAATTATTTGGAAGTGGCGATAATGTAGATGCCATTTTTTTAAACTTCTTGTGTAAATAGCTGTGATCATTGTTATTAGAAAAATTAGTATCTAAACGTTTTTCTTGAGTTAGCGGCATCCTTATACGCGACGTTTATACCTGGAACAACATATTTTTAATTATTTAACTATTGATTCTATCGTTTTATCTTTTCAAATTAAACCAACAGAACCCAAAATAGAGCAATGCCTCCAGAATTCGGCGGAAAATAGGGAACGGAGGATCTTAACACTAGTTTCCCTTTGCTTACACAGCGTGAAGCTAAAAACCAAAAAAATATAGGTAATAGTAATTAATTTTTTATAAAAAGTATTTTTTTTTGCTAACGGCAAGGACAACTTTATGAAACGGTGCAATATAATACCTGTCTAATTTAATAACGTACGGGTTCGCTGAGCTCAAATTAACTTATGTTAGCAAGTTTGTGCTATTTATTGGGCATTTTAAAAAGGGACGAAATATTAGCTATCTGGAAATTTGCATTAAAGTTATTTGTTGTCAATTATTACAATTCATTTTCAATCTAATATTTCTATAAAAAAAAATTACAAGCAATTTAGTGACATTCTTTTCAAGAGTTATTCATTACCTTTTTATTCATGTATTTTTTCTTTATATTATATAAACTTATCATTAACAGAGGCAACAACAATAGCTTACGATTTGAATCACAATGCAATAATCTACATTTTATTGGTTATTTTTTTATATAAACGTAAAAGTTAAGTCGACGTTATCCTGAAAGATCAAACACAAGATTTAAATTAGCGTAATGTAATTTCGTGAAAAGATAAATTTAAGAACCTATTAATGTAGACTTTATTACATATTCTAATATGTTGTACATGTTTTCACATCTTTCTTATTTCGAAGCAGACAGAAAATATGATAAAAAAACACTACTCTATTGTCAACTTTTACCCAAGTAGTTTAATATTGGATGTTGAGTGGGGATAGTCAACGCAGAACACTGTCAATTATAATACCTAATATAATACTTCAAGTTCATTTTAGCCAATGAATGTGACGGTCATATAATAGGTGTTTATTACTCAAATACACAGAAATTACTTAACTTTCTAAGAATTTTAACAAACAGATAATAATTCAGAGATATTTTTTCAGAAAGCATATTTTTTATTATTTATGTTTTTTAAGAGATTTGCAATTTTGGTAAGCAATGGATATTTACGGTTATTAATGGATATTTATGGTTTGGTTTAAACATTTTTTTTTATCAGATTTTCTAAATAAGGTCTTATAGTACCAGACCAAACTATGTATTAAAGCAAATATTAAAAATAACTGTTAATATTTGCGTTTATTGATAAATAACTTTAAAATATCTTTTAACTTGCGACATTTGAAATATGTATTTTGGAGCAATCTGTGGTTATAAAAACAAATATTTGACATTTTTAAAGTGTTATTCCACACTTCGGAACTTCCTTTCCTTTCCACAATTTTTTATATTTATAACTATTTGATATATTACCTATTTAGTTCTACATATTTGTAAAGTGCAATCTAACGCTTTTAACATTTTTTTATTTACAAGCTTGAAATTAATAATGACCTTGTTGAATACTTATTTAGAATAAGTGTGGAAAATGTAAAAAAAGACCTTGTTGAAATTCGTCATAAAAATCCTCTAATGGATTTCAAATTAATTTGAGCTTAAAATTTAATTCCTAATTCGAATCGAAGCACTTTATATAGTAACTGGTTTAGCAACTGGTAAGAGCAAAGACGTGTCTTGATTAATGTATGTCATTGTGTCTTGCCAAGCTCATATGAGATTGTTTGCATATACCTAATAATAATAATTCTCTCTGGAACTAACGTTAAATATATTTCTAAGTAAATCGTCAATAAAAAACATAAAATTATTAATTAAGACACGAACTAAGTACATAAATACGGACATTATGTTGCGGCTGTTGACGCAACGCGCATGTGCTGCTCTATGTTATGTCTAATAGTACGATGTGACATCATGATGACGTAAGCCGAACTTGCGCCTCACAAACGAGGATCTCCCCATCTTTGAATCTCAGTATCTTATTTTTAACTTCTCGGCTTAAAAATGAATAACAATACCACATGATATATTCCAATTGTTTCGCAAATCACAAAGAACCAAGAGATTTTCAGATTTATGGTCATATTAATAAAGTTGAAAGATAGAGTCGAACATTTTATTAAAAAATAATTTAAGTCATTACGTAATTTTTATATTATGCACTTTTTAATATATTTGATGTTAAATATTATAGGTAAGCGCTTTAAACGTACAGTGAGCGAGAGATGTGGTTATGCAAGTGTGGGTGTTCGTTTAGCTACAATCCAAATACTTGTAGTGGAGTGACGACCTCGCTTCGCGCTCACTCGAGGCATTTGTGGAGGGCTGCGTTGCTGCGTTCCAAGAAGGCGTTACAATTTCTGAGAACCGGAGACAAGCGAGCCGCTCCGCTCGTTTATAGCGAACGGGCAAATAAGCGCAGTACGCATTACGCACACAAATGTACTTGATTGCTCTGTTGCTCGGATCGGTGTAGCGACATGTCGCCTGAGCCGAGCGAGTGTGCGTGTTTTATTAAAGAGTAGATCGTGATTGTACCGTGTACGCTTATTCGAAAAATATAGACCAAATTTAAAACTTTTTGCTTAGATCTCGTATAGGTTTATTTTATAACTCCATCTCCGACTATCATAGTGTCAAATATTTGAATGCGCTAAGGAAAATGCAGTTGGCTGGTTCTAGGGTGTTATAGAGAACCAAAGATATATTAGAGACAAAGGAATCCCGATGGTCGGCCGCCGCCCGCCGGCCTGGCGCCAAGCCAGGCGGCCCTGGCGACGCCTGTGTCTGCCGCCAGCCTGTTTTGCTCCTACTTATTCCATTTAGCGTATTTTTATGTAAAAACGGTCTGTATACCTGCGACCCTGCGCAAGGCAATATATACAACCCAAAAAAGTTACAACTTGCTATAACTTTAATTATATTTTTTACATATCAAATATTGCTCAAATATATGTATGTTAGTATTGTGTAGAAATATTGCGTAGAGTTTGTGTTGAGATATATTCCTTTTATATTTTTGACAAAAACCCACTATTTGTATCTCAATGTCTGAAATGAATATAGTTATGTTTTTATTTTTAAAAAAACTTACAGTTTATGTTTTGCAAATATAGTAGGTATAGCAACTAAATATTTTTGACCATTTGTTAGACCTTAAATTTATTTCAAGGTTACTTTGCTTTGTTT
This sequence comes from Heliconius hortense, assembly GCA_018230405.1. Taxonomy (NCBI): domain Eukaryota; kingdom Metazoa; phylum Arthropoda; class Insecta; order Lepidoptera; family Nymphalidae; genus Heliconius; species Heliconius hortense. The sequence continues at coordinate 11,637 of DWAL01000024.1, forward strand.
ATCTTTAATATGGTAGGCACATATTATATTATAAAAATACATGATAAGGTTTTAAAAAGATGATAAAAACTATTAGAATAAGAAGTAAACATTTAACGTTAGACGTAATTTCCAATGGGTCCACTTCAGCTGTCCATCGATCGGACACAGTTCCAGTGTGAAAACAAACACAGAACGTGGTAAATAATTTGCAATATCGAAAGGTTGAGCAAGAAAACACGTCTTACCGGCCGCGGAGTGACGAATCAATCCACCATTATATAAAAAGTATCCTCGGTATCATTTGTTTACTTCTCCCGAACATATGTCAACAAGTCCGATAGGCTGCATTTCACCCGCGCGCAAGTGAATCATCGTTAATAATTGCGCGATCCACGCCACGACACACACACACACACACACACTCGCGTACACTCTCGACCGTCACACTGGTGTCACTGGTCACTGGTCACTACACTTGGGCAGAGGAGCGCAATTCTTTTCACTTATGATAATTAGTGATGTGCACGTAATTTCCTATTTCACGGCGTGTATGTATTTCGGCTGCATGTACGCGGAGGAGCGAGCGACGCACGTTACCGCGCCGCGACTGGCTGTTCAACTGTTTTTAGTTGTACTTTGTCGTCGGCTCGTATCGCTCCGTTCCGTTCGGCCGTAGGCAGCCCCCGCCCCCCCGCTCCCCGCGCGCCCCGCCCCCCGCGCTCCCCCCGCCCCCGCCCCGCGGTCTCGTGTACAGTGTACACTCGCTGTAAAGAAGTGATTCATGGCGCGTTCTATCTATCTCGTTCCTTCACCGCAACCGGATCGGTCGCTCGTTGTAATCTATTTATATGTATCTATGCACGGACTTTAACACTACGATTACAGTGCCATCTTTTACGGATTTTCTATACAATTATGCAAAATATGTACCTATTTATTCGATATAAATTTCCTGTTCGCGATGTTTGGTACATATTTAAACTGTTCTGTCTATGAAGCGATTATATTATTCGCTTTAATCATTATCAGAAATAACAACTTTAAAACTCAGCTATTATTTATGATAAGAAAAAAACAAGATCTTAAGATACAGCAATTATTTATGACTATTGGTGGCCTTAATCATATAATTTTAATGCAGCAGTGATTTCGTAACGGTTGCGCTCGGCTAGAACGGGTATTGGCTTTATGTGCCACTGTTCATTTTACATTCTCTGTATAATGTGTTAAACGACTGATTTACGAAGATTTTGTATACTTAATTAATCTTATTATCCTGGTTGGAAAATCACATATATTAATATGCTTAATAAGAGATCTAACTACACCATCCAATGAGTGGTAAATAAGTCATCCCCATTCTGGTTATTATTAATGCAGAATATTGTAATATATAAAATGTAGGTTATAGCTTTAAAGTTGTATAAAGAGCTGGTATTTTCCTATATTTAAATTATCATATGAACTCGCTATCGCTAAGACCTCTTTATCAAACTGTTAGTTTATTACTTGTTTTGCTGAAAGACAAATAAGGCCGCGTCACTATGGATATTAATCTAAATATTTAGTTAATAAAATTGTATGATGATAAGCAACAGTGGAGGAACTCCTCAGTACTCAAGTCAGATATGAATGTATAAACATTATTTGCAATGATAATTCAAGGCGCTTATCAGTTGTGCGGAGGCGATGACGCACGCGCTATGTCGATAGCGAGCAGTCGCTCGATTCTTGGTCAGGAAACTAGTGATACACGGAACACTGATACCTACTATATTGATACTCATTTAAATTCAATTTCTATACGACACGAAAAGTAGGTTATATCGTCAATTTGTTTTTATCAAAGGTATACCTAATTAGGTAGCTCTCTATCTGATATAAGGACTAGGAAGTTTTGATAATAAATTAGGTTTGTATTAATATTCATATATCTGTTATAGTTGGCTTCGTAAAAGCAAATGAGCTAACTACTTTATAAAAATAACACTAGTATCTCAATGAAGATATAGCGCGCACAACGAGAGCGGGGGCGCCTGGGCGCGGAGCACTTGTTGCGTTGTTTCTTTCGACGTTCTCCGCCTGTTGCTGGCGTGCTACGTCATCGCGCGGCCTTGAGCATGCCACGGGGGTGATGGCTTTTTCATATCACTATTGAAAAAATAAATATAAATACACAGTATCGTGACCCGATACTCTATTCTTTAGGAATTCTAAGACATTTCGAACAAATAAGATGAATAAACGAATAGATTACTATTGAGTAATTATAAAAATGATCGAGTAAAGTATAATAAATAAAAACAAACGATTAGAATTGTAGCTATCGAGTAAATTGCTGGTGCGGTCAGGCGCCATAGAGTCGCGTGGGCGGGAAACCCGTCTTGGTGGCGAGCGTTGAAATGAACACACAGTATCTCTACTACATTCTACACACACTCACACGGACAGCGTTTCTGCCTACATTAAATGATTTAGCAAATAGATAATAATTACCTATGTCAAAATTGGTACGTGTTTTTGTATTAACACGTCACTCTCGAATAGCCAATACATACTTAATAACCTATTTACCGATAGTTAGATAGGTGATATATTACTTTTGTATATTAAAAGGAAATGAGCATAGTGTACCACTAATAGAAGTACGTCGAATGAAAGCCTCGAAACGAGCAAGGATTCCCCCACTCCAGTCGGGCTTCCCTCGGAACCAGGTCATCGGCTGGCTGGCCTGACCGCTATGCGAAGCGAGTATGCGGGCCCGCGCTGCTGCGACGGGCTCTCGGCCGCGCCCCGCCACGACTCTCCTTGTTAGGTGTTCTGTACACCGGCTACGTAACGCCTACTTATTTATACCAAACTAATCGATAGCGATGAATGGCACGCAAACGCAAAGGAATTTAATGAAAGTCTTGGACACATAATATAAATAATTTATCGAGAGAGGGAGGAAATAAAATAATTATTCAAAATGTATATTTTCATTTTTTCGCTCCGGTGGTGAGGCATAGCGCGGCGTTGAGTTCCGCCACTCAACAAGCAATGCCATTTAGAATTCGACGGAAAATGGGAAACAGAGTGTCTTAACACTAAGTTTCCTCTACCTACCCTGCTATATGCGGAACACTGATGCGTGAATCTGATTTTTATTTAATATCTATTATAACGAAGTGGTAAAACCAGTCACATATAGAATTTTGCTCTTTTTGGAAATTGTTTTGTATATACATTTGTGAGATGTTTCATATTAGCCAGTTAAAATGTCTATAATAAGTACATCCAAAGTTCTTGGAAAGCGTACGTACCTGCCTAATTTATATATGTATATATACGTACCTACTTATAAATTAATAAAATAATTGTATGAAATGTATCTGAAACGGTAGGTATGTAGTAGTTACTGACCGGTTTATTAATTTTGAAAGCAACAATAATTTTCCCAAAAAGGTGTAAGTAAACATTCGTACCTATATAATATATTATAGTTTGGTGTATTTCCCTCGCTTTATAAACATTGTCATGACAAAAATTATTATATCTACAAACAAAAATAACACAACACTTCATTTTGGCAATGATACGAGTTGACGTCATGGACGAAGGGAAACATTAATAATAAACATGCAACTAACAGAAATCGAAATTGGAAATATCACAATACACCTATAGTAATTGTACAGAATAATTAAAAAATAAAATACTTTACCCTATATATAAAAATCCAATAGCAAAAAAACTTGCAAAACGGATTACTCCACCTAGATGTTATTCGTATTTAACTTGTACTTTAATTAATGAATTAAAAAGCACCTGTACACGAATACCAAGAATATCGCCGTCATTTTTATTTATTAAATACCTAAAGTTGTGTATGTGCGAATTGTGATAATAATATACGTGACTCAGCCACTCCAAACACCACTTGACCAAATAAATAGCTGAGAATTCGTTCTCGCTAGTCTTGTATACAATGACGATAATTACTTAGTATAAAGTTGTACAGATCTTTAAAAAAATATTCGGACACTAATGTTACAATTCATATATAGTGCGCAAATAAACTTTTTTTTTTCACCTTTAATTATGTTTTTTTTTAGCGATATGATACCAACTCTAAATAGACTTGGCGTAGGTCCCTTTCATCACAAATACAGTCCCGAAGTGACAGAGAGGCAAGCTGGGATTACCGTTGGTAATTTGCCAGCACTCGAATTTGGGGAGGTGTTCCTGCTTCCGAGATGCATTCTTTACACCCACACAAATTTCATCCTATAAAAAGAATATTTTATGACAGCTTGTTGTGTTATAAAGTGATCACGTGACATAGAGTAGGTTTAACATTTAAACAGGTTCCGGGCTCAGACAAATGATTTAGAGATTTTAAAAAGATTATTAGGAACGTCACGTTCTGATGATGACATAGCTTATATATGTTTTTTTCTTGTTACCTCTATTATTTTTAGGAATATCTACAGTAGATTAAAAAGCTGATTTACCACACCGTTATACAGTAAGTATAAAATGTACGTGAGGAATTATTGAAAAACAAAATTGGTAGAATATTGCCCATAAAAATAAGAAAATACTTAAAATGATTCCACGCCCAGTCTATATCTAATATATCTATCTGACAAATTACACGCAGCCCAGCGTTACCAGATTTTATCAGAGGAAAACTACCATTTTTTTGACATTTTGAATAGAAAATCAAGAATTCTTTAGTCAAGACCAGTGTCCTGTCACAAAATAATAAATAATCAGTACTTTTTAACTACTAACCGATTTATTTAAACTATATACATATACATAATACCACAATTGGAATTTTTTATTATAAATTAAAGTTTTCAATGGTGATATATATAGCAATATAAAATATTTTTTCATATAAAAACGTCACCTTAAAAGAATCTGTTACCCACCCTAGAAAATTTTACTAATATTTTTATATTTGCTTTGTTCCGAAAGATTAAAAAACAACGTTTACACGAACATCTCACCCCAGATCTAATCTAAGAAGACAACTTCAAAGTAGTCATATATTACTTAGAAGTATACTTATTTATACTTATACTATTCTCTAAAATAATAAAAAAATATTGTCACAGTTTGAAATTTCGGGCTAAAAGTTGGGATGTCTGGCAACGCTGATGTAGGCAAATATAATATTATTATTTGTAGGATATGATTATGAATTAAGCGATTAATTTGGGAATTATACAGAATGCCCGGACAATTGAAAAGTTATATTGCGCCAAAAATTTATAATTGTCTAATTTATATTATTTAACACATTGGTAAATATGGATATTTTTATGTGATTCTTGGAAAATGTAATAATAATATAGGCCTGTTATGTGACGTCAACAGCTTGTTATTTCGCTTTATAGCGCTCAAAGTTTTGAATTAAAAAGCAAGCATCATCCGTGTTGGGTTAGCCGAAAAGAACGTGTACCGAACTCTACATGAGCATAGCGTTCACCCTGCATGCCTTTTACTTCTTCCTTCATAAGCTTTTTTACGATTCCTAAAATGGCTTCATTCTTTATACGTGACCTTTCAAATATGCAATCAAAAATCAACTCAATTCGGTCTCCTCCTTTATATCTTACAAGTTACAACTCAGACTGCATCCTATTTTTTCACTATCTTTTTTCACCGTGAACCAAACCCTTAACGATATTTTTAGGGTCCGTACTTAAAAGGAAAAAATCGGAATCGACAATTTGGTTGTCCGTCTGTCTATCTGCCAAGACTATTTATCACGAGATCGCGTAGAAGTCTCGAGCTAAAATTAATATCAAATATTCAGGCCTGCGGTCCCTTAAAGCAGAAAAAAATTCAACACAATCAAAAGGTCCGAGAATTTATAGTGTTTCAATATATTTCGAATGAAAATCATCGCGTAATCAAATCCTACGGGCTCCCAAAGATCGGTACAGTTATAAAATTTGGCACAAAGTGAGAACTTACAATACAAATTAATTTAAAAAACCCGAAAATTAATAGGTATTTTAAAGAACAAAAACATTACAAACTTATATTTGTAGTTCATTTCATACAAAATTAGTACTCTCGTCAACTTGAGTTAGCCAACATTTGTCACCACGTAATCAAAACGTATACTTATTATAATTCTCGTAGACAATTATGGCAAGATGTGAGAACAATGTGCAGTACAAATAAAATAATAAAAAATAGAAAATTATATTAGAAAAAAAAACTACTACTAACATGTAACAATTGTCATTGCATATAAAATGAGTACATCGCACCCGCAAACATAAGTTTGTCAAATTTTATAACCACGGATCTCGAAATTGATACAGAACCCTCGGCCGGCGAGTCAGACTTGCACATGACCGGTTTTTTATTAGTTTAATCTTTGCACTCTGTTATTTTTCGTAAGATAATCGACTTTATTGGATAGTTAGTCATAAATATCTTATTCTTGTCCTGAGTCTTAAGTGCGGCCGGTGAGGGCTATTTTATATCTACTTAATGGTTTAATGATGAATCAGAAAGTGTTCTTAGTAATATTAGTTTCAATTAAAGACATTTTGTCCTTTACTTCATATTTGCAACTTATATTCAGATAAAAATAATTTCCAATTTTCTGCTTCATGTGATTCTAGAAATAAGTACACTTTATAAGCTGATAATGATAAGTTATGATAAAAGATAACAAATATAATAAAATATTAGATATAATGTGGAACAAAATTCGCACTGTAATCTAACTACACGTTTTGCTTCAAGTTCAAAAAGAAAACACAATAAAATATATATAAGATAAAATATACATTGGTAGTTTCAACAGATAAAATATATAAGTATATATTATTTAATATGTGATTATTCTGCACATGAAGCTGTATAATTGCCTACTCCATTTATTTTTTATTGATATGTGTCGATGTGTTATAGATAATAATTATAATTACTATAATAATATTTGATAATATACCTAATCAAATAATAATTAATTTTGTTTATAATATCCGTACACGTAGTTTCAAACGTCTAGTTGCCAATAAATGGCTTATTTACTGAGAATTTTACTTTCAAATTTGTAGACGAAACTTACACAAATTACCTACAAGTTTATAGTTCCAGCGTTATATTATAAAAATAACAAATATACGTATATATAGTAGATAATAGTTATTTAAAAGTTTGTCTATAAGCAAGAGGGTACGAGAGGATCCCCTTCATTCAAAGCATTCTCTCCTTCAATCAACTATACAACAATGAATTATAGTTTATTGAAGATTCTCTATGAAAAAAACTCTACTAAACAAACACTTCGGTATCCAAGATGATCCTTTGAATTTACTATTTAAAATCAACTTTATTATTTATTACTTTAGATCGCAATCACTAAATGTAAATATTATTTTTCTTTCACAAAAAAATGAGTGACTGCTCACTTCGCCGTTAGTTTGAATGTCAGTGAAATTTACTTTTACGTGCACACAGGATTCTAGGCAGAGGGAACCTAGTGATAAGACACTCTGTTCCCAATT
>DWAL01000025.1:0-19130 GCA_018230405.1 Heliconius hortense
GCGTCATCACATTCATACATCTCCTTGTAAAATTCCGCTCATCGCTGCAAAACGTGTGGTTCTACCGTTAAAATTTCACCGTCCTTCAAAAGCACTCCTTTCATTCTACAGGTTAGCGAGCTCGAAAAACACTAACTTCTCGCCATAAAAGCTTCGTGTTTTCTCTGAAGATGTTCGTTAACCTTTCGTCTCTTTCATTCTCTGCCTTTTCACGCTTCATCGTTATCAGTACTTTCGTTTGGTGCTTTTACAGCTTATATTCTTTCGTTTTATTTTCTCTCATACTTTTATCCTTACCTGAGGCTTCATAATCCTGTCATGCTTTCTTCTTTCTTTCTATAACATCTTGCACTTCATCATCCCACCATTCGTCGCGCTTTTTGCTAAAGTCTCTTTTTCCTTAACCACATACCTCTGTTGCTACTTTCTTCATGCAATCCCTAAGGTTGTGCCAGCATACTAGAATATTTTAATTTCCAGATTCGCTGCTCTTTACCTTCTTGGAAACTCTTTCTTGATATTTCTCTCTAATCGGTGGATATTGAAGCTTCCAGCTTCTTATGCGATAATTCGACTTCAAGTTTGGACACCTTGTGTCGTTGCGCCTACCTGCAAATAGACCCCTTATTCTAGCAACGACTAGATAGTGGTCTGTTCCCAGCTCAAAACCCCTAAACACTCGCGTGTCCATAACTTGGCTTCGAATACGCTGATCCACAAGGAATAAATCAATAATACTTATCCCTACCGCTCGCTCCCATGTATACATGTGAATTTGTTGTGGTCAAACATCGTGTTTGCCACAAACAAATTGCTTTCCTTGCAAACTTCAAAGCTTTCCAGCCTTATTTATTCTTTTGTCACCATAGCATTCCCTCGTAACCAGTTCCGACCCATCCGTTCAATTCACCACATATTATAAATTTTTAATTTCCTCTAGCACTACCTAGAACGTCCCTGACACTATCACAAAACTCCTCGACTTCACCTAATGGAGCTGAGGATACTAGCGCATACGCCGCTATCAAGAATACTCTTGTTATCCCCAGCGCGGTCAGCGCTCTGGTGCGCGTCGCCTTGGGGAAACGCCTTATCAGGGCGCTCTTGCGAGTTGCACGTGCAGGAACAACATCGTACTGTTCAATACAGACAGAAGTAAGGCTTATCGATCGGTAAGAAGAGTATCCACGCGAAAGTTTTCCTGGTTTGTGGATCATAATGATCTGCGTGACCTTCCACAGATTTGGGAAGACCGATAGTCTGAAGGTGGCATTGAACAAAATCTTGGTGTTATTAGATCAAAACCAGGAGCTCTTATTACATTCAGTGGCTTTATTTCCCTTGCGATTTCTCTAGGTGACATTGACTTAATAGGCAGGCACAGTTGATGTTGTAGGGGTATTGCACAAGCATTAATATTATTCATAAACAACATTTGTAAACATGCTATATCAGCACCATAAATTTATTCGCTTCAAATTCAATGGTGAAATTGTTCGCCACTGTTGTTTTCTAAAATATAAATATCAAAAGTTAATATATAATAAATGAGTTCAATATTAAGTCTCGTTTCATTAACATCGTCACGCTGCCATAGCCTACACTGGTGACCCCGACGTCGGTCTGACGAGCTCAACTACTGTCCGACACAAATCTTTATAGGATTAGTGAGTGCACATTCTAATCGGCCTCCCACAATCGGGTCTCACCGGTTAGAAATTCAAGAGACCACAAATTACCAAGTCCTATATATTGAGATTTTCGGGAAGTTAACGAGATAAATCAAGATGCCTGTGATGCCTGACTCTCCGCTACGGCAACAAGTTAATTCTCCCAGCCCGAGACTTACTCCATCAAGTATAGAAACGCTACCAGAGGTATCAATCATAAGTATCGTGGCCAGAATACCCGATTTCTGTCTGAAATGCCACGACTGTGGTTCGCTCAGTTCAAATCCATTATAAAAGCGCAAAAGCAGGGGGACGACTCTAAATTTCACCTCGAAACTAAATAGAGAATCTATTCAACAGATCGGTGATCTAATACTGAATCTACCATCCGAACAAAAGTATGACATACTAAAGCAAAGGTTATTGTCAATTTATGAAGAATTCGCTGAGCGTCAATTTCAAAAGTTAATCAGCGAGATGGATTTAGGCGATTAAAAGCCGTCACAACTACTACGGAAGATGTCGGAATTAGCAAGGAATGCAAATGTCGCTGACTCAACGTTACACAGTTTATAGCTTCAACAATTACCAAGCTCTATAAGAGCAGTCTTTATGGTTAGTCAAGATCAAAAGCTCGACAATTTAGCCGCTATGGCTGATAAAATAATGGAAAATATGAAAATTCACGAAGTATCACAGGTCGACCGACGCCTCATCATCAGATTTCATTAATAATGAATTATTGTTACAAATCAATAAATTATCTATTGAAATCGCAGAAATCAACAGTTGCATCGTATCTTTCAGAACGTCATGCCAACATCGTATGATCGGAAGAACAGTGAAAAAAGTTTTGTGTTCAAAGACATGAGTACAAGCGACTATGTGTTTATCAGGATCGACTCGGTAAAAAAACCACTGATCGCACCATACGAGGGCCCTTACAAAGTTTTGGAAAAACATGAAAAATATTTTAAAGTTCAACGTTCGAACAAAACAGCTGTCATATCAATTGACCGACTTAAGTCAGCCCTTGTTGTTAACAAAGGCAATGACAAATACAACATCAGCAGATCGACAACAGTGCGCAAACGCAGCAGCCAACGACAGCAAAACACGGCATCAAGTTACGAGGTCCGGTCGTACAATTAAACCTGTAGTTCGATTTGGTTTTTAAGCATATTTTATTTCTTTAGATTTATATTTTTCTGCATATTTTTTCCAAAGGGGGAGAGTACTGTACTGACGAATGCAATGGTGAAATTGTTCGCCACTATTGTTTTGTAGCATATAAATATGAAAACTTAATATATAATAAATGAGTTCAATATTAAGTCTCGTATCATTAACATCGTCACGCTGTCATAGCCCTCAATGTCTTGAGAGGGAAGGGAAATTTCGTCCAAATCAACGTTCTGTTCAATTCCTTCATTTGGCTTGAATACTTCAGCTAGGTGCACAGTAAATGTTTCGGCCTTGTCGTTGTCAGTCCGTGCCCAGTAAGATTGACATTTAATCGGTGGAAATGACATCTGAGGTTTGCTCACGCATTTGATCGTCTTTTAGAGGGTTCTCCGCGACCAGTAGGATCCATCATTATGAGAGATTTTTCCAGGCTATCTCTCTCTTTCAGTAGTACTTTTAAGTGTTTTATTGCCCTTGATTGCCAAGTCCGTCTTAACTTAACATTTTACAGCGTTTTTTTCCTTCGTTTTTAAGGTCTGCAGCCTTATGTTAGCAACAGGTTTGCTTACGGTCGGTGGTCGGTAAATCTTTTACCTAGAGTTTGGATGGCTGAGAATATACTGTTGGTTATAGAATGCCTGGGCGGGCAGTATACTGCAGAAAAAAATATTGAATCCGCTCGATCTTCCAATCTGTCTGCTTGCTTGTAGGCGATCAGTTGAGTATGCTTCCAGCAGATAGTGTATTAAGCAAGATTTGGTTACCAGCGTAGATCCGGCGTGTGCCTTACAATCCGGATGAGGCGTAAAATAAGAATTGAATCCTTTAATACGACAGGAGATTTTGTAGGTTGCGTGCGACTCTGAGATGAGGACTGTCTAGATACTTAGATGCTATCATACCTTCTAGTTCATGTGCGTTACTAGATAAACCGTTTATGTTCCAAGTGGCAGCACAAAGGGATGACATTATTTATTTAGTTTAGGGAGTTTTGAGTACTAATTTGTTGTTAGAGGAGATCATTTTTTTTATTGTTTTGTTTAAATTTGTTCTATTGTTATAGTTTTTTGGCTGTGATTGTTATCACTGGATATATATTTGGGTGCATTGAGTGTCTTTCTAGCGCCTTTGGTAACATTTGCAAATGAGTATTCTGGGTCAATATTAGGTATAATCAGGTGTCCTGTCATGGTTTCAGCTATAATTTTTAAGTGTTTTGCTTAACTTTGTGGTAACTTTTCGGGTTATATAAAATGGAATGTATCCTTGGACTGATTTTCTTGGTTTCCCTAGCAAGAATCTTTATAAACTTGACATCCCTTGCAATTGGCAGGACAATTGCTAGCACACAGGGTGCATTTTGCCGGCTTGTTTCTATCTTTTTTAAGGCATTGGGATGTTTTGTGCCCAAAACAGTTGGATGTTTAAAATATCTATTTCTCCCATTATCAACATTTTATTTCTATATAAGTATATATATATACAGGGTGAAAGCGTCAGCGCTCCTTTTACGGCAACAGCATATAGGATAAAATATTTTCAACCCATACATAAAAAAATTAAACAAGATACCTCAAGCATTTAGATATAGATTTTTTTTTCATTTCAGATTGTTTATCCATACCTGTATTTCTTGTGATGCAGTTACGCATAGATATAACGTAAACACATACTACTACAAAAATTTTACTAAAGGTTAAACAACTTTGAACTTTGCCACCAATACCTACGACTCAATTTCACAGATTGTGGGTTCAAGGAAATTAAATATTAATTTCAATTTATATTTTAGTTTCTTTCCTCTGGTGTCGAGAAAACCGCAGCATTGAGTTTTAACCACACTAGGTTCCCTATGCCTACCCTGCTGTGTGTGGGATACAGTGTGAAGCTGATTTTTTTGATATATTTATAAATGAGGCAAACAAAGAGGCATAGGGGCATTTAAAATAAATATTTAAATCAAATAACTAAGCAATAAATTATAATAAACATTATTATCAGAACAACATGCAATGTCTAACATCACCCACAATAAGGTTATCAATGTTTAATCCGGTCAAACTAAATAAACATGAGATTGAACCAAACATATTATTGGTAATTGTCTATGATTTAGCTGTTTTTATGGTATTAAGATAATTTATAGTAAATAAATAAAATATGATACTTAAAAATTACACAAAAATTATGTTTCTTCCATATGCAATGTATTTAAATTGGCTTCATGTTATATGAAAGTTGTAAAAAGATATTTTTTCTAAAAATGCTTCACTAATGTGAACCTATTTAAATAATATAACTGTAAAATCAACATTAAAGAATTTAAATAATTAAATTTACTATAACTATTGCTCTGCTATTGCTATTCTCTAAAAGATAAGAAAAATGTGGCTATGTTGGTATATTTCTTTCAACACTTTAAATTACATTATAAAAATATATTAAGCTGACAAAGAATACTTACATCCAAAAGATATGTGTATTTGTTCTGGCTGACAATAATTACAGTCGTAGCCAGGACCAACACGAGGATTTAATTTAGCTAATGTAAGTTTTACTAACAAAAGAAATATAAATAATTTCATGGCGTCCTCTCTATTTTATCCTTTAAATTAATTACCATATAAAAAAGGGCAAATTAGAATTTATATAAACAAATACTTTACAATTCGACTTAACTTTACAATAATTGAGAAACAAAGAATATGAAATATGAATCAACGCATAATTATTGTAATTTCCGCACACGACCCTGTTATCAAAACAGATTTAAGTGCTTTCAAGTTCAAATCAAATACAATATTATAATTTAAAATTACAAATAATCATAACAAAATACGTTAGTGATGTGCTAAAGCTATTCGGATCGCAATAAATTATTGTAACTGTCACAGATAAAAAATAAGTAAGACGAATAATATAAATAATTTTTTTGCAACACTTAGTTCCTATATTTTTAATTTATGTTTTACATATTTTCTTAATGTAAGGCCCGTAATTGAGAGATTAACTCCATTATCAAAAAAAGAATAATAAATGATATACCGATATTTCGGTTTTTTCTATATTTTCAGGATTAACAAAAGTAATAATTTTTCAAGCTTCTTCTTGTTTGTAGAGTTAAGTTCGATGCGTATTTTCAGGGAAATAGGAAATTAAATTATATTCACCAAATAATAAAATTATATAAATTGTTATAAAATAGTTTAATAATAAATCAGTGTAGCCTAAAATCAATAAACATTTAAGATAAAACCCAAATTATTATCAAATTAATAACAATTATGGAGATTGTTTTAATATAATATTTTTTATTTACTACACCATATATTTTAGATATTGTTTTAACATATTTAAAACTAATCAAACTTAAGGAGGATTAATCAATAATAATCAACTCCCATACTATAAACTTTACCATAAAGCATTATGCTAAATAATCAAAACTTAAATTTCTAAATTCAGTAGCATATTTAAATTTGAAATAATATATTTTTTTTAACGCGAGGAAATCCTATTACGGATATCCACTCCAGTGGGGACTCAAGCGAGTTATTTGGGACTCGCGTGGGATTACCCATTAAACCTCACGTTGCTCTTCCTCGACCACTACTGGCCGCGAGCCACTGGCAATAAAATCTTCCGTTAAATGTGGCGGCGGAAACCTGCACTGCATTAATTCACGGCAGAAAATTGGATGAACGTCCTCGATCGTCCTCCGACTGACGAATGGTGTTAACAGCCGAGACTCTCCCACTCTAATTGCGACTTCCTGCTCCTCCTCGACGCGTGCTTGGCTTGTCGGTTCCCCAGACTTTTGTCCCCGACGCCAGAGTAATTGTATCCAGCATGACCACAACATGACTCCAGCCAGCACGCATGCCACCTCATATACTATCGCCTGGATGGCCAAACGTGCACCGTATGGGCATACGGTGCACCGTAAAGAACCATTGAGCTGACCTCGCCAGTGTAACAAATCAAGAAACTTAATTCCTTTTTGATTGAGCAACGTAAGAGATCGTAGATAAAATAACATATCTTACTTAACTTTTGTTACCCAATTTTGATTGCAAGCGGTAAAACAAAACACAAATGACCAAAGGAATAGAATGCTCTCACTCTGACAAAATGATGGCCGTATTAAGATATTTTCCTAAGTCCACCATTTTCGTATAGAGCCATTTCTTTTTTTATTATATGAACCAAACTGACGTGGATAAATTAATTTGATTTTGCATTTGCTTTTCAACCACTTCAATCATTTTTCGACACTGAAGGATGAACAGAAAATATAGTGTAAACAACATTGACATTCTAAAATTAGTATCCGATTGAAGCAAATAGTTTTTGGCTGATCTCAGTTATATGTAGTGACCAAAACAGTGAGTTCTTTAAAATTATTCTAAATTGACGCCATCAAACTGATGAATAAGGCGATGATAAGGAGGCTATTCGAATATTGGATGGATTCCAGTATTTCTAGCCGTTTGGTGCTATCAATAGTGATCTGTTACTTGTCGGGATTGACCGTTTCGCCAAAAAACCTGCTCCATTTACTAAAATTCTACAAATCCTCGTTAAGTAAAAATAAAAATATTATAATAATAAAATAAAACATATACGTAGAATCGTACATATTTTAGTTATATTGTTCATTATAAATATAATGTAATCGATGTGAATCGATGGCGTAGTATTTCTTGATTTATTGCGATTAATCAAATTATGAGAGTTGTATTGTATAAATACAATGTCTATTAATCAATTATCTCGGAATTACTTAAGAAAAATAAGTGTAGTTACCATTGCCCCTTAGTAAAAAATCGATATTGTTAATAAATAATAAAAAAATATATCTTATGTTACAATTCACTTTACTCGAGTTAAACATAGCGATCCCGAAAACAATATATAATAGCGTTATAACAATTTGTTTTGCCTATCAACTTCTATTAGTATTGATGGTACAATTCAAGTTAAATTAGTATTGTGTTGATTGT
The DNA here is from genome assembly GCA_018230405.1 of Heliconius hortense. NCBI lineage: Eukaryota > Metazoa > Arthropoda > Insecta > Lepidoptera > Nymphalidae > Heliconius > Heliconius hortense. The sequence continues at coordinate 7,859 of DWAL01000025.1, forward strand.
ATTGTTTTTTTTTTCATGCAAATTTTGGCCAAATTTTCTCGCCAGACTTTTTAGGCCCGTGGCGTTTATTACTAATCGAATTAAGTTGAGAAGTATTTACTTCCACTTGACATCACTAAGTTGTGTCAAATGTCATTATGTCCCTTAGGGTATATATGTTCTGTGATTATGTCACTGTTTTACGATTTACCTACACATTTGAAATTTTTATCAAGATTTAAAGAGGTACAATGCAGTATAGGTTTATTTTTTCTGTTTGGTTATTATAATTTATAACTTTTCTTACTAACATTTTTACAGAAAGATTAGAATAAGATTATAATGTCTTATTCGTATAATTAAACTAAAATATTTGTATATGGCACATCTTGAGAATCAAATAAAATAAATGTTATCAGAAAATATGTGAATTTGTAATTTATTTTAAAGCTGTATTTAAATTGTTTCAGCTAATCTACGGTCAGCCCAGATGAACAGGTATTAATTTTAAATTTATTTTCTTAAGTTGTTTAAGGTAAAAATTTGTATAAAAATAATAATCAACAAGTATTAATAAAATTATAACTAACAAATAAACTGATAAATTTATGCTGCTGTTTTTTTTAATCGAGTGTTGGAACTCATTGCCAAGCTTTGTCTTCTTACCAAAGCAAGGAAATGACAACAATAAATGTCCCCCGAGTCGAACTATGACTGTAGCTTATACCGTTAAACTCTGTGCCACTCAGCCATTGGTACCACTCAGCAAGTAATTATAAAGAACTAAAAGAAAAAATCTGTAAATTTGCTCAAAACATTTATTCATCAGTCATATTGCAGAATTCATCTTAATTACTATTTTAATTAACTAAATGGCATAGTATAAAATATATTTGCACTTATATATAATTAAAAGAATATCACAAATAAAATTGTGATAACCGATTTGTACTTGAGGTGAGTAAACAACAAAGAATGCAACATTTGATTTTTAAAAACAATTAAAATAAAATATTATAAGGCACATTATATTGGAATATTACATAACAGTGAAGAAATAACTTTTTTTCATGTTTAATTCAACTGTCCCAAGCTAATTTCTCCTTCACTTTTATTTATTTTGTTAATCTTTTTTCCATTTATTTGTCCTAAACTAGTTTCACCCTCACTTCTTAGAGGAAGTATGGCCTCAGAGAGGTAGGTGCTGCCTCTAGATAACGATGATGAGGAACTCAACTCTGAAATTGATGGTACTTTGATCTTCCTAAGCCGTTTCTTATACTTTTTATGAATCTCACCTAAACTGCTTATGTCAGATGATGAATAATCCCCGTCTACAGAGCTAGAACTATATTTTTGTTGTAAATTGTTCCTTTTGTATATTTTATTAGATTCTTTAGGACCAAGATTGGACAAAATGTCTCTCGAAGTTTGTGGGAGACGTAAACTGAAGCGCGGTGAAGACAGATTAACAGATATACCAAGATCATCATCTTTTTCTATCTCCTCTTTTAGGTCGTCGTCATTAGACACTACTACTAGTGGGCTAGTTTGTCTATTAACAGTCAATGATAAAGCAAATGGTGAAGTTGTTCTGGTTTTAGTCTTCGTCGGAGACGTCATCACGCTTTTGACGTGCGCAGGAGACGTTTGCGTGTTTTTTTGAGATGCTGTAACATTTCTTTCATTTTCAATTTCCCCTTCTTTTGATGATGATGGTTTGCAGAAATCTTTTTCTAAAATGACTCCATACTCTTCAATGATTAACTTTTTTATAAAATCTTTCTCTAATTTAAACATTTTTTCGACTTCCCCACGAGGATCAATATCAGTAGCAGAAGGCCATAAATCATTATGGATTGATTGAACAGGTGTATCGTTTCTGGGAGAAGTCTGGGTCTCTCGAGGTATTATTTTACTTGACATACTACTTTGAGTAGCAATATCATGTGTATTAACAGAATGAATAAATTCAAAAATATCTATTTCATTCTTAAAAGACAAATTTGATGCTTTAGTAAAAGCATTGCTGCCAACTTTTTTGATTTTTGGTTTTACTTCTGACCTAGGACCTTCGTTATCACTTGCTGGGTTAAAATCTCTTGGAGATACCTCTTGAGCATAATTCGATTTATTCGACTCCATTTCATTTTCAGAGTCATTAGACTTCAAATCTTCAAAATCATCCACATAACTATCACTGTCTTTCGAACTTTTACATTTAGAATCGCTTTCTTCTTTGCTTTTATCATCTTTGTTGGTTTTTTTTACAGATAAAGTGTTTGTGACGCGTTTCTCGATTTCTAAAACCTCTTCCAATAAATTTTCGTCTGAAGTAGTTAGTATTTTTGGAGTTTTATCTTGATGCTTTCTAGGGCTGTTTTTGTGGAAGGAATTTTCACGACTACTCAAAATTTTATCCAAAATAGGGCTTAACACTACATCTTTTTTGTTAGATACATTTGAAATTTCCTTTTCAATATCGCTCATAGACACTCCTCCGAGTGTTAATTTGGAGTACGGTATGTATTCAGTATTATTTAGGCTTTGATATATTTTATTTTGATCGTTACTGTTTTTTAAACTTGATTTTTTTGGGGACACTTTCTTGGCCTTTGTTCCTGAGTTTCGAGATGTACTACCGTAAACCGCTTTTAGTTTTTTATTCCATTGACTCAATTCATTCTTTCTACTATTAATACTTTTTTTACTCCTCTGCACTATACTCGACTGTTTTGATAAAGGATCAGGAAGAGATTTTCGTTTCTGCGTTATCAAATTGTGCTGGGATTCAGAACTCACATTGTTTGTTGACTCACTAGTTTCGTATGGTGGCATTACAGATATTTTTCGTTTAGTTGTGTCGGTTGATTTTTCAGTAATTAAATTTATATGATCAAATGAACTCGCTCTAGGAGTTCGTGCTTTTTCCAGCGGTTCATATTTCATTTCAATAACTAAGGCATTACTCTTAGTTGATTCTTCTTCTCGGTTGTTCGTGTTATCTGGTAAAATGTCAAGCTGTAAAACCTTCTGCGTTTTAAGTTGGCTTCTTATATTAATACTCGGCATTTCTTGTATTTGTAAAGGTATTTGAGATACAATAACTGGTTTTATAGGTTCTATGTGTGTGTGAGAAAATTCATTGTACGAAATCTTTGTCAGTTTATTTTTGACACATTTATCTACCTCGGCTTTCTTTGGGACAGTTTTATTTTCTGCATTAGCTTCCCCATTAATTTGTAGTATTTTTGTGAGCGATATTCCTAAATTCCTTTTTACATTCGTATTTTTATTAAGCGGCACGTTATTAACTTGTACACTTGCATTTGTAACTTTTTTTGAACTATTTCTAGTAGAAGCTTGGGTGAAATCAACTCTTTCAGCAATATTCAGTCGTTCACCTTTATGGACGTTTTTAACCCTATCAATTAATTTGTGCCCAAGAAATTTTGCTTTTACAACCTCTTCAATGTGTACTTTGTCATTAAATTCTTCGTCTAAAGGCGTTGGTAACGACTTATTTTGTACACCCTGTTCATGATATTTTGATAGTTCCCCGGATAGCAGCTTAAGGTCGTCTGCAGTCGATTGCAGCATGTCATGCAACTTTCTCAATATAATTTCGTCTTCGGGCCTTAATGCTGGCTCGGGAGTCCAAATGTCATCATTTATAATGTTAATCATATCAATTTTTTTGCTGCTCTCAACCTGAAATTGTAGAAATTATGAATACATTAATGGATGAATACATTAAGAATTATGAATACATTAATGGAGACAAACAAATTATTACCAGATATCAATATAATTAAGCAAAATATGGTTCTTTGACAAAATAGAAAATCGAATTTGTGAACTATTACAGTTATTAAGTTATGTAAAATATTAGTACTCACCAAATATCTATCAACTGGGTATAGTGTTTTCTCGATTCTCATCTGTTCGTCAGACACAGCGGCTCTGGCATCCTCTCCGCCCCGCTCCGTTCTACGACAAAAAAGAAGGAAACTAAAAATTTAAACTGAATTTTATCACGAGGTATTTTTATATTTATCTTGTATATTAATTTTATTTAAAATGATTTTAATTTTAGAGCTATATTTACGATGTAGATGTAGTTAGTAGTAGTAAAATTTTAAGTTTTTTTTTATAAAATTATTTTTAAACTCCCTATAGTTCAATGTGTGAAAAGATAATTTAAATTGTTTGATTGATATGTTTGATGTTTTCTTTATGTATGTTAATTTTAACCACCTAATTAATATTTGGTTGCAAGTTTTTACAGACTGCTAGCTGTAACCTGCGCGCGTAGCTACGCCACCAACATAAAATAAATTTGATGTAAAGACATTACACAAAATTTAATTCATTTTGAATATTTGTGTAATGTCTTTGTATTTCGATTTTATTTCAAAATTTTTACCAACTCAGAAACCTCCATGGGCTCATGCACAACAACTTTTACTAAAGATTATCACATGATTAAATGGTGTCATCACATGATCATAGTAACGTACGATTCTATAAAGAAAATACAGATAAACATTCATTTTTATATTTATTATATAACGATTTTCTCAGTATTTTTTTTTTGTGAAAAGTAACTCAAATGGACAGAAGTATATAGGATTTAAGGGAAAGGATGAATAAAGAAATAAAAGTAGTATTACAAAATCACATCAATTGTATTTCACCAACATGTACATTAACGTCTTAATCGAAGCATTTCACTTGTTGCTTACAGTAGAAAGATACAAGTCTCTTATAATTTTCGGCGATAAATCACCGCCACCTACAAACAAGCCTATTCATAAAGGCGGACTATAAATTCTTTGAGATGTTAAATGTACGAATGTATCCATTTATATGTATATAATTGTTTACACATTTTGTAAACTTGGAAGAGAAGAACAGGACCTAAAACATGTCCTGATACACCTTACACACTAAACACCATTAAAAAGCAAATAATATGAATAAGCAAAGTACCATAAATAGAATATTGTGAAGGAGACATCTTCGGACATTTAACATCTCGAAGCTACAAAATAAGATGCACACTTTGTGCTTACATTTTTATTATAATGCCAACTCTTTGGCGGGAAAATTTATCGATAAGCCCGATAGCGGGCGAATTCCACTGATACTAATTATCAATTTCGAAATCTATCAGAAAATATAAGTAGCTTCAAAAAAACATTGTGTGTTAATATGCACGTTATAATATTAAAAAGCAACATTAAAACATCGATAATGAAAGTAATATATTTAAAATCAACAAACAGCCAAGGACACAGCGCCCGAATGATTAAAATGCATGCCAAATATATTAGCTCCATACAAAAATGATACAATTTTATTAAAAAAATAATTATTAGACAAATCAGCAAAATACGATCAAGTAGCAAAAAATGTGATTTATAAATAACTACATGTTCACAGTACTTAGTATAATACTGACTGGATATAATCCATAATGTTACCTAAAGTATTTACAAGAAGTATATACAACGTACGTATGTATATCGTATATGTATACGAACATCTAAAATAAATAATGGACATATCAATTTCATTGAATGTACTGAAATACGCAGTATTTAAAGACAAGTCGCGTCTCGTAACGGATATTATGACACTACTAACATATAATATGCTTACAAGAATTAATTATATATGCAGGGCTTACACTAGACGAACACAGAGCAATGTAACAGCACTCTTTCGCTGGGTGTAAGCCCGACATTAATATCGCAACTGGCGCGCGATAGACAGTTCAAATGTCAAGTGAACACTCGAAACATCTAGCGTGACTTATCAGTTTACAACAACAATCGAGGCTTCATAAAACTATGACCAAAGCCGATGCGAAAGCAAGATTCGAAGCCGACTGCAGTCTGATAGCCTTCGAAATTGACCCACTACGACTGTATAACATTATGACATATATATAATAATAATAATATAATGATAATTACTTCACTTTATACAAATATAGCAGCGAGTTTTAAGAGTTCCTATAACGGCCGCGTGCTCGCGGATCTGACAATTTGACATTTCTCAAAATGACTAGGTACAATCCCACTAATACTGACCTTCGGCCCATTCCATTGACGTAACTTATATTTAAAGAACCCATAACTTTGAAAACTACAATTTTGAACGATTTCCAATCTTAACGCAACTCCGTAAATAAGAAAAAATAAAAGAAACAGCCATTTCCACGCCGAATCATTTCACCGAATGAAATACAGTAACGGAACTCGAGCCACTCTGAATAAATCGCTTCGTAATATAAAATAACACTATTTCACATGCGAATGTATGTAATAAATACAAATGTACACCGAGCTAATTATCTGTACAGGGCGCGGTGCGCCATCGATATCAGAAAATCTACTTTTTTACAGTCAATACTCGACTACATAAATGTCATGATCATATATCGCATAATACTCGTATAGTGTATAAGAATCACAATATAAATAAATGCCAAGTTAACTATGGTTCGGAACCTAAAGGTAACTAAGAAAATGGCATCCGAAGAAATCCCATATAACATGTATATACACGCGGTCGTTGACATCGCCGACGTACATCGAGAGTTACTTCAGATCAAAAGATGTCGTGTTTCTAAAGGATCGTCAAGAATCAAGACAATAATAAAATCTTCGAAAAACAGATATGTACTATATTCAGAATATTGCAAAGCTCATTAAAACAAACACCAGCGATTCCGTTATAATCGGCTGAATCGTAAAGAACCCATTATGCTGAATACGGTCTATATCCGACTATCCGGAGAACCAATTCCAAATCGCCACTCATCGAGAGGGACATGAGCGAACTTAAGTTATATGGATTTATTTACAATTTATATACAAGTGATCGGTCTATCACGGCCTGGCCGCGTATCCCTATCGGAGCCGCAGTTTCGACGCGCAAGGCTATCGAATGCTCCCTTACGGGCAAAACTCCTCTCGTGCTCATTTACATCGAGAGGGACAAGAGATAAAGTCGGGTCTTTGGCACATTGCCCTAGGTCTCCCGTTCCTTCTTCGGCTTGAATTCTTCCCCTAAAATCGTGGCTATCTCGCCCTGCATGAAAGCCCAGGGTACCGTCGAATTAGCCAAGGGACATTTGTCACCGCTTGGACAGTATACCTGAAAAGGAAATCAATTTTAAGAATAATGCACTATTAGAAAATAAATCAATTTACAGAACTATTTAGAATTATAAGTAATATATTATTAAGGAAGATTCTCACCTCAGATCCTTGCTGTCTTTTGATAGAGTCACGGGAGCATGGAAAGCAGAATTTGTGGTGCGGCTGGCTCGGGCACTGTACGAAGTGTGTGTCTTCGAGGCGCTCCTGGCAGAGGGTGCACTTTAGAAGGGGCGCAGGCGCAGGGGCTGCGGCCTCTGCACCCTCCCCGGCCTCCGTCGACGACACCGAAGTCGTTGACGACACGTGCCGCGAACCCGACGACCGCCGCCCGCCGTTCGACCCTGCCGGACCGGAGGATTATTTTTAGCTACCGTCTGCTATTTTTTACAATATAAGGGAACACAATAAAAAAACAAGTTTGCTTTACAGCAGACTGTAGCTGAGATTACGAGTGCGAGCGGTCGTCGGGAGCCGCGTCGAAATGCGACTGCAGCTATCGGACCGCCCGAGTCCGACTCATTTAGACATAATAGTCGTTACAATTGTAGAATAAACTAGCTAAAATGATATGAAGATGTGCATGCATATTTAGGATACATGTTTCTTGATTCATAATAAATAATTTTGTATATAATTATATTATTTTTTGTATATAATTATATTATAATTTTGTATATAATTATTTATAAATAATTTTGTATATGCTCCTTAAAGGTTCCCAAATATGAAGAAACGCAGAATATATGCGCCAGATGAAATATAAGTTCTTACCTGATGAATTGGGCGAGTGTTGGCTAGACCGGCTAGCAGACCGCTGTGGTGGCGGTTGAGGAGGGGAACCTCCAGCTGACCGCGGCGATCCAGGGGGTAGAGTATCTGTTACAGACATTAAAGCAGCCATTGGCGATGGTCCAGCACCAGCTCCGGTGACTGGTGGGGAACCAGCAGTCCTACCCAAGGGAGATCCAGCAGAGCCATTCGTAAGAGGAGCGCTGTTAGCATATCCTAAAAAAAAAATCCTATTAATAATTTATTACTTGTAATAAAAAATTAAATAAAAAATACATTTGCTTAGATGACGCATAAGTTTGATTATATTACGAATGTTGTAAAAGTCGTTCCCGCTTACATGAATATTATTATATTCTTAAACCAATGCATAAGGAAATAAAGTAACACATTTGTAACAAAATATGTATATCAGAATATTGCGTCATGTCTATTCTGTATTCTCATATTTTGTTTTTAAATATATGCGATGTAAAGAACAAATGAATCGATATCGCTCTATAATAGTTTCGCGTAACGTCATTCTGTTCAATTAATTTGGCAGCATATAGTATATTTCTTGGCACGAGTGCTAGTAACAATTTGACATGCGCCACTTTCGTTGCACCGTCGTCAAACGACACCGTTTCAATTTGTCCGAATAACCTCACATTCAATGTTGGATGACACATCGTTTGCGGTGGACCGTCGGATAGTAAACACACGTTCGCACACGCACATGATGTCTTATAAATAGCATTGTGTGTTAATACGCGCTTACGTAGCGTGTCGGTGTGTCACTGCCTGGTGGCGGCGCGGCGCTGGCTCTCTGAGGCCGCGAGTGTGGCGGTAGTGGCACACTTGAATGTGCAGCGGCTCGTAGCGCAGCGCGACGTTGCCAAACGTCGCATTCCCGAGCTTTCCATATGTGTGCATTTGCTACTGGCGCAATATTCGTTTTTAGCTTCTAATATAGTTATAATTTACTTTACAATTGTGCGTCATGAATCCCAAGCTCATATTTGTGAACATGTTGAGTTCAATTTATGACAACCCCAATAGAATAAAGAAGATATATATTTTCTCATTTACTGACCATATTAATCAACTGTTATACAATACTAATATTGAGCTCCAATATAAGGTAGCGTGGCGATATGATTCAATACTCGATGCCCTGGCACGAGACAGTGTGCAACAGTATAGATGACATGCATCGCATCAAATGTCACAATGAAATGGAACGTAAACAGATAATTTATTAGAGTAGCGTGCGAAAGGGCGTGCTGGTCGGCAGGCGCGGCCGTGTGGCGGTGGTGACGTCACGTGGTGACCTTTTTGGCCGCAGCGCTCCCTCTGAGTGCTGCACACACACGCCGCCGGAATGTGGTCGAGCAACTCTGCCAAGCGTAGGCAGGCGCTATATTTTTTCGCTCGACGGCCTACCTACATACGTACGCGAGCGGCAATGTCGTCACGCGACGTTGCCGCGCCGACGCTGTCGTGCATTGGCGTTTGTACGTACGCTGGTGTGCGAGAGGCCAGCGCGGAGTGCGGAGTGCCGAGTCGCTTTCGAGAACGCTCAACCAGTCCGACCGGTTTTGTATTTATGGACCGAGTTAATGCATCTACCTAGATATGAATCCCTTGGCGAACGCTTGCGCAAAACTCGGCTTTTACGGAACGTATATACAACTATCACTATCCACTACCTTATCACGTTGAGCGTGATCATTAAAAGCTATTTTAATCATTTTAAAGCGTGCTGTAAATGATAAACAACAATATTTTAACTACGTTATCTCATGCGCTCGTTTACTTTGCTTGATAAATTATTCAAAATCATTTTCTTTATCTCATGGGTTTCAAAAAATTTAAATATTATTATTCATAAAAAAAAACATATATATTATACATTTACAACAATATTGACTCAAGTATCAATTTATAATTGAAATATTAATAAAAGTAGTACAGAGATTATAAAATATAATTATATTATTATATTAAAAAAATATAAATCTAAACAATAACAATTTCATATAAATGTGTGAATTTCGTTGCAAGAATAGCATTCGTAATATTCATGAAACGAACGACTTTTGCAACACGGCGCAATATTTTAATATTGAATTAAATCTAATATAAATTATGAACTTACCATTAGATTTGAATGAAGATGCATCAAAAGACGGTGTCCGTAATGGATGTTTCTCTTGCTTGAAGACCCGATCAGGGGCAAAAGGAGCGGCTAAAGACACTGCAGGTAAGGAATCACCACGAGTTAGTGGTGGCCGACTGTGCTCCTCTAAAAGCCTCTTTGTTGGTTCATGATGTACCTGGTGGTCATCGTCATCTAAAGGTCGTTTTAGCGTTAAGCCCGGAGCCAGGCGACCACCTGCATGCGTTGGCAGATGAGCTAGAGGTAAATGAGTTAACCGCCTGCCGTCGTGCTCCTCTCTGCGTCCTCCATACTCTGCCAAAAGACCAGCGTTTGTCGTGGGTCTTGAATGATGTAGAGTAAATCCTGCAGATGGAGCATGATGAGCCGGTGGAGCTGGCCTAGCAGTACTTTCTCCTCCATTCTGATGTGCTTCCATCGGTGCTCGGTGGGCTCCTTTAGCATGGGTAGGACCCCTTCCTTCTTGGAAACCATGTGCGCGCTTCAGCTGTCTTGCCGTTTCCAAAACAATCTCGATCCTATCCGCTCCCTCATAATTAACACATCCGCGACATACCGCCTCTGAAAATTCGTGCAACATCGCCCACGGCATGCGGGGCAAGTCGCACAAGTAGCAGTGCTGGCGCTTCTGCATCACCGACATCTCGCCGCCGAACGTGTTGCGGTGTGCGAGAGATCGGTCTTCGCTCCCCTTGAAAATTTTCACAAATTTTATTTACTCGAAAAGAAAAACACTGTCACCATGGTACACAGAGCACTAGTATCACATGCAACGTAGCGGAGCAATGTCGAAGCAATCGCTCTGGTGGCGAGTTGAAGAGAGACTGAGCTGTTGCGACGGGTGGCGCGGCCGCGGGGGGTCGGGCGGCGGCCATTATCGAGCGGTGACGTCAGCGCGCGCACCGCGACGCGCCGAGGACGAGCCGTTAGCCCGACGCGGATGCGCCCCCTTACCCCCCCCCCCCCCACTTTACTAACTTCTAATTCTTTTTACGTCTGTGGTAATGCGCGATTTATGTCCTGTGTCCATTTAATCGAAATTTTAATTGAATAAGCATAGACGATGGTAAAGACCTGTAACGGTTATGAGTTCAATTCCTATCAGGGGATAAGCTATTTTTATTTTCTCGCTCTGGTAATTAGACAAAGCGCGGTGTAGAGTTACGCCGCT
>DWAL01000026.1:0-18983 GCA_018230405.1 Heliconius hortense
TTAACACTAGGTTCCCTCTGCCTACCCTGCTATGTGCGGGATACAGCGTGAAGTTAATTTAATTATTTTTTTTTATAATTTTCTTTAATTTATAATATTTCATTTTCCCGAGTGGGAATCGAACCCACAACCTGACCCGCTTACAATCATACGCTTGTGCTCATGGAAGAAACAGGACGTAGGAAAAGAGGGGGGCCGTGCCCAGAGTACTGATGTGTACTCTGAGTGAGTCTGGTGGCCATCCCTGAAATATTATTAAAAAGAAAATTGCAACGAAAACTTAAAAAAACAACGGTTACACAAACATAACTGTTTAAAGGTAAAGGACCAAAGAAAATATCCCCAAGAGCCACGGCCTCAATATTTTTAGTTAGTATAAATAATAATACGTTCTTCTTTAATTTATTACAGGTAGCTAATAACTTATCAGTATGTCTCCTGTACATGGGTCGTCTAAAGGAAGCAACAGCGGTCCTACAAAAGGCGATACAGTCCGACCCAGAAAGAGGTCTGATCGAGAGCCTTCTTATAAATCTGTGCACTTTATACGAGTTAGAATCGTCAAAAACGAATGAAAAGAAATTAAATTTGCTAAGGATGTTGTGTAAGCACAAAAGTGATACGATACCTAATGTTTTGGAATGCTTAAAGTTGACGTAATTTTTTTGTAGAGATAATTATATTTATTATTTTTAATTAATTTCACTTCACGCTCTATCCCGCATGTAGCATGGTAGACAGAGGGAACTTAGTGTTAAGACACTCCGTTCTCCATTTTCCTCGCAATATTCGAAACATTCCGTGTTGAATGATAGAACTCAATGCCGCGCTTTGTCTACTAGAGCGGGGAAATTAAGATATTTAATAATTAATTCCCTCGAGTACGAATTGAATCGTCAACAGTAACACGATGGCCGCATTATTTATAATAATAGAATTTTTATTTAAATAAATTTGGATCATATTGGGATTTGGACATACACTGTTACGTGTAAAAACTAAATTAGTTACATTCATATTTCGCCACTTTACAATTAAATAATGTAGTTACAAATAAAAATACACAAGTTTAATATAAGATAATTATAAATCAAATGAGTTCTATTATTACTTTATTCTATTTTAATTTATTTATTTAAATGATGTCTAAATAAATAGTTTTTTTGTTATTAAATGATTTTTTATTTTTGATTTATTAAATTTGAATCGAGCCCTCAAAGCGCAGGGCACTAGCAAGCAACTGTAAACGCGACGGTTGTGGGTTCGATTTCCACTCTGATAAAGAGGTAAAGCGCGGCGTTGAGTTCCGTCACTCAACAGGCAATATCTCCAAAATTAGACAGACATTGCTTAATGGGAACGGAGAGTCTTAACACTAAATTAAGTTCCATAAAATTCTTAGCTGCTCCATTGAATTGTATAAGAAATCGTAAATTATATCTTTAAAATAGTGTTGTGTTAGGTTAAAATAAATAAAAATAATAAGTGGTCCGCAAAAAATAACGTTTTCGGCGTACACACGGCGTATAATATACATACACGATTAGCAATGGTTTTCCTTACACAAACAATAAAATCCAGTATTATTGTGAATTCTTTTTCTCATTCATTATTTAATTGCTAAGTAAATGTCCTTTTAAATATTATCAACTAAAAATAGAATCATGGTAATGTCTTAACACTAAGTTCCCTCTATCTACTCCGCTTTATGCGAGATACAAAAAGTGGAATAAAATTTATACTGCAAAGTGGGTTGTGAACTCACTATTATATTTTAGCTATTACTACAATTATTTCCATTTGTATTTTCAAAATAAATATATAAAGTTAATATTCATAATTTTTTTTGTTCCTTATAAAAAGTAAAAAGAAATAAAAAAAAATTACACAATTAAAAAAAAAAGACTAAACTTGTAACAAAAATTTGTTTATTCATTAGAATTCCAAACATTGCTTATTCAATTACTTTCAATTATCAATGATGGTTTCTAAGTGCCAAACAAAGTTTCACAGTATTTGGCAGGTCTGTTCTGGAATACCATCCGTCTGCCAATTGAGGTAGATCAGAAAACTATACATAATAATATTATTTTTATTATACTTTCACAGTGCGAAAAAAGGCCTTATGTAGGCCTAGTTTTGTAAATTATTATTTCAGTAATTTTATAATTAAAAAATAAATAATTTATTGTTATTTAAAACAGTGCTATCTTATATATTTGTAGTGGTTTTACTTGTTTGTGTCCATTCCATCTTAGCCTTAAGATGATAATTTAGTAGCAAAGAAAATTATTGTAATAAGTGGAAAATAAATGTTGCAGTCTACATTTTTTTGTTTAATTAGGAACTGTCATAACTCATATAATTGTTCTGGAAGTCGGGTTGTGAACCTTCTACCATAGAAGGTAAAAAAAAATCTCATATAAAAAAAAGACTAGACTTGTGACAAAAATTTGTTTATTCATTAGAATTCCAAACATATTGCTTATCCAATTACTTTCAATTATCAATGATTGTTTCTAAGTGCCAAACAAAGTTTCACAGCTATTTGGCAGGTCTGTCATGGAATACCGTCCGTCTGCCAATTGAGGTAGATCAGGAAACTATACTTAACCTTTCTTTTTATTACACTTTCATAGTGCGAATGAGGCCTTATGTAGGCCTAGAATATGACACATTCATTGTGATTATGAAAGTTTTCAATTAGTTTCCTTATTAATAATCTTTTTTGTAATGTCGCTAGTGTTCTTAGCGAATTAGTATAAGATATTCTAATTACAATATGTGCTTTTGAATAGTTAAAAGACTTTTTTTTTAAGTTAATGCTCATATTATACTCTTGATATTTAAATTTAACAAAATATACACTTTCATACTGATTTGAGAGTATTTAAATTTTTATTTTAATTAACAGTGACGTTTTCCAATTTTTTAGGTTTCCTTCAAAGTGTGATTTTCAATAGTAAAATGCAACATAATTGTGATCATTCCATATTTATCACCTCAAAACTAATATAATTTGTAAGAAATGGTTCCATTTCAGTCAAAGCATAGCATTTTATTTCCTACCTTAATATTTACATATAGAAAATTGCATATCTAACGATACACTGACACAATACAATTGTGCATTCTTTAAAACAAATAAACTCTTAAAATCATAGTCTGTGATAACTGAAATTTAATTAATTGGCTTTAAAGAACACAGTCTTGAGTATGAAAATAAAAAAAAAAATTATATTCGTCCATCAACAGTCCCATTTCTGATTGGCAGACAGAAATCTTTTGTAACAACCCTCCGAGGCTATCTTGTCTGACATATATATGTAAGTATAGATACAAAATCACTGGTGTTTCATTGATTTACTTAAGTTCAATACATTTCTAATAATGATAAACGAGTATTAAGTAAGCATTATCATTATTAGCTTATAAACTATGTGTACTTGAACTCCTTATTACTTATACTAGCTACTGAGCTGCCGAAGCTCTCGCGGTACGACATCATGTGTACGGGACATATTTACAAAACAAAAGTCAAATTCAAAATCGCTGCGTCCAAATAACACTCAGCGTCTTACAAACTGAAAACACCAAACAGTGATTGGTAAATGTTCTTTTAATTATAATTCAAGCCTTTAGAACAAGTGTTCTTGTAAAAAATATAACAAATCAATATACCAATTAAATATACAAATAATTAATCAATACAATACAAAAAAATATGAAAATACATCACCAATTTCAATGTCATTTATCAATTATGTGAAATATCAAATATAAAACCATAATAACAGTTTTGAAATTTGAATGGGTAATAAAGAGTCAATTGAACCACTTTTTGTAATGTTCGACTAAGTTAAAGTCCTAAAACGACCCTTGCGAGAATATTACTGTGTTCATTTACACCTAACTGAGGCAACCCTCATCTAGTTAAACGTTCTGACGGCAGTCACTGTGATGTTTCTATAATAAATAAGTCCGCTTACACACTATAAAGTTTGAACGGAAGATTGTTCACAACCGATTACGACGGTTCCTTATAGCCCTAAGGCGCGCTCGGCGCGACTTTGCGGATTATATATCCCCATTCTGACTTATCCCGATCCTCTTGATGAACTCCTCCTGCAGCATCACTGTTTTAAGCATATTTGGATGAGCACCATATGCTATGGTCTGGTCAGGAGTCGAGCAATATTGCTGGGTACCATCAGTCAGGATGACTCCCTGACCGTTGCTTAATGAGCCCCCAGACTCAATAGAGTTCCAGTATGATTCACTGGGTGAATTTGTGTTGACTCCTGGAGGGGGCGCCGCTGGCGCTCCTGTATACCTGAAGTAAGGATTCTTTAAGTCTAATGTGTTAGAGGAAGAAATATTTGTACCCTCCAAATTAATATCCATTGTGACATCATAACTCTGTCTCTTATTAGCTAAAAGTAGCACACGGCCAGTTAGTGCTTGGCCTTGTTTAGCAAAAATTGGTGTTTCCAGGAGGCATCTCACTTGGTACCAATGTGTAAGGGGTTCGGTGGGGGCTGTGGACAACCATATATGTTGTGTGCTGCCTGCAAACAACACATCAAACCAGAATGCTAGGCCGTGACATGTACCAGACTGTGTCAGCTCAAATCTGAATGGAACTTCAATGCGGTGGAGATCGGTTTCATTAGCATTTAAGAAATCTACCACATGTCTGACCGACCTTGCCATGCAGATGCGAACATCAAAAGTATCTACTATAGGTTGTCTAAAATACTCCTTCATTGCAGCAGTTCTTAATGCACTTAGATCCACTCCATGGAAACAAGCCTGATACCAAAAGTTGGCTTTGTTATATTGTTCCATAAACAATGCATCATCAGTGAATGGTGCTATGTGCAGGTCGCCGCGCGTAGGATACATGTTACCATTAGGTTTGAGCCATTTCTTGGCGTGTAAGTAAGTTTCTAACATACGTTCGTTGTAAAGCATATAGCCCATGGGCTCAGAAATAATAACATCCACACTCTCTGGCAGTTCAATTTCTTCTATTTTCCCAGCGACGACTGTGATGCGGTCTTGCAGGCTGTTGGCGCGGACGAGTGCTTGAGCGTGGTGCGCCATGTTGCTCGCCTCCACCGCGTACACCTTGCGGGCTCCAGCTTGCGCCGCGAAAAACGACAAAATACCAGACCCAGCCCCGACATCCAAAATTACTTTGTTCTTGAAATCGTTTATGTTAGATAAAATAGCACGCTGGTACGTGCTTGTCCTCACGTAATCCTGCATCATGTTCTGCTGCTGGCTCAGGTATCCGTAGAACTGGAAATATTGCATCGCCGACGAGTCCTCAGTGCGCACCGTGAACACCGACGACGACCGGCCCGCCTTAATCTTGCTAACCAGTAAATGGAAACTCTGACAGTCAACATCGGAGGCGAACTTAAAAAACAATGTTTCATTATCTATCGTAAAAATGTAAGATTGTCCAGCGACGCGCGAACACTCGCTCTGGCTGTGGACAGGGAATTCTAACACCTCCTGGGCTAGCACAGGGTCGGCACGTATCACTTTAACACTTAGACCTTGCGGGTCGTAATCCACGTTTACGTTCGTAGGGAAGTTGAAGCGCGGTGTTAGAGCACCGTCATTGTTGACGGCGGACACCGTCACACCGCGAAACGTGTTCGCCATTTTTATAGCACTGTACGAACTCGATGCGTTTGTTTGGATATAATGCACGCGCACGGCAAACAAAGAGAAATGCCGTTGAGAAGTTTTGTAGAGGCCGGTGTAAAATCGATCACTCACAAACTTCCTCCCCCCGTGTGTCTATGGTTGCGGCGGCAGCGTGCTACTTATTTTTTTTTACCACGCGCATTTGGCAAAAGATATTTAGTAAACAGTGAATTAAAAAAATATTAACTTTAAAGGACAATTATTTGCATTAATGATATTATTTATATAATTAAATTTAATTATTTTTACCGTACACTGAAAGTAAAAATTTCATTTAGTTTATTATTTTCGTTAAACAAAAATCATTGATCAAATTTACTTTAGTACTATTTATTTTATTAAATTTTAAACATTATTTTAAATATTCTTATATACTTTTCATAAAAAAATCTTTAAATAATATATGAATACCTTAATAATTACCTTTGTTGTTAAGAAATACAATAAATAGTGTCTATGGATTTCATTCTTAACATAAAATATGGTACGGTACGGTACCGCCGTATGATAACGAGCTGTAAAGTGATTTTTAGTTTTAATCTGTTAGTACATATTTACGTCAAATAAACATCAATTGAGTTTAATCTGTGAAAACTCTGTCTTTTAAGTTTTCACTGCTTAAAGTGATAATTGTTAATATCTGTCAAAATCACATTTATTTTATTCGAATATATTGAATTATCCGAAGTTAGGTTATTTTAGTAATAACAATGTCGAAGAGAATTGAATCTTTAAAATGGCAATCAGTTGCTTTAGAGGGAGTTCCGCCGTCTATGTTCGATAATTTACAAGGTTTTGTCGGCTTAGAAGAATGTACAGATTATGGAATGGACAAAAGTAATAAACGTAAAAAGAAGGTAGGTTATGTTTTCATTAATAAAATCATTGTTTTACATACAAATAACTCATAAAAGTTTATAAAAAATATATGTAATACAAACTAAAATTAGAATTTAACTCACATTTTTAATTGAGATAGTTTGCAAACATTAAATAATCTCTTAAAATTTTTCTTTGCATTAGTTAAAGCTTAAAATGTAATTTTATTTTATATTCAAGAATGCTGAACCTAAAAAGCGGAAACTTGAGAAAAGTTGTGCAGTAAATCAGAAATCTGAAGTACCACAAAAAAAAATTAAACTAAGCAATGGATTTGAGGTTGAATCATGTCCAAATATAACACCTTCAACAACTAACCAATTAAATAAACTTAGCAACAAAAAACAAAATAAGAACAAAAATGATAAAAAGAAAAATAATGTAATCACAGATCCTAAAATAAAAGTTATAAATAAAAAGGTAAAAAAACCTAAATTAGGTGAAAATGTATCAGATTCAAAATTAAATTTGACTCCAGAAGATATGTTGTCATGGGCCGAGTTCAAATTACCTGAGGAATTAGTAAAGGCATTAATGGAATTAGGATTTAAGAACCCAACAAAAATTCAGCAGTTATCATTGCCAGCAGCTATTCATGGTAATTAGAAAATTTATAAATATATATTAAAGGATATTCAAGATAACTTTCTACTTTTGAGAGAAATAAAAACGAACCTAGTGCTAAGACATAAAAAATAATTTCTTTAAATGGGTTAAGTAGGTGTATGGAACCACAAACATATTGTTTACAGTCCAACGACTAGTGCCATGAGATGGTTGTAAAATTTTATGAATGACATGTAATAATATCCAATTATAAGCACATTAATTTTAAAATGCCAGAATCATAAATTATAAACATTCTTTTATATTTTTGTGCACTTTTTTCTTATGTACACATTATTTTTTCTATTATAGGTAGAAGAGATATTTTGGGTGCAGCTGAAACTGGTAGTGGCAAAACATTAGCATTTGGCCTCCCTATACTATCTGGTATTATGAAATTAAAAGAAAAAGCTTCTTTAAAAGGCCTAGATGTCTATGATATACCTTATAAAAAGAGTTCAGTAAAAAAGAAAGAAGTCAATGAGGTAAAAGATAAAAAAGAAAAGAAAAATAAGAAACAAAAGAAAAGTAAAGAAGTACGTAAAGTAGAATCATCTGAAGACGGTTACAGTAGTGGTGAAGAAAATGATAGTAAAAGAAATAAAAATGATGATAATGATAAAAGGAAAAGAGTAGAATCGGCTGATGAAGGCAATGATAGTGATGATGATGATAACTATGTACATTTATCAGATATGTTAGATTCAGATGATATGGAGTCAGGCGATAATGAAGAAGAATTAGATAGTGAAAATAATGAAAATATATCTGTTGATGAAAATGAATCTGATGATGAACTTGATCAAAATGATTCTGATAATGAACTTGAACAAAATGTATTTGATCATGGACATGAACAAAATGAATTTGATGATGAAATTGATGAAGGCGATGAAACTGATGGTGTTGATGAGGTTGATGAAAGTAATGAAGGTATGATTTTATTTATTATATAAAGAACAGAGTAGAAATGAGTTGAGTGATAGACTTTATGGATATCCAGTATACATAATTTAACTTAAAACTTTACAATATAGCATATAGACTATAAGGCGATGGTTGTGGGTCCGATTTTCACTGGAGGAATAAATTATTTTCGTGCGACGTGCCGCACCACACGCAATTGCTGTGGGGATAGAGTATCTTAACACTAAGCCTGCCTACTCTGCTATATGTAGGATACAGTGTGAAGCTAATAAAAAAATATAAAAAATAAACTTAACATTTTTTATAAATATGTTGGTAATTAAATTAAATGATTGAGGCCGTCGTGCTGCAAGGGCACAAGGGTGTGACTATAACGCAATGGTTGTTGGTTCGATCCCCAGTCGAGGGAATGAATTATTATTTATTAATATTTTCATTTCTTTGCTCTGGCACCAAGGCAAATGTCCGACGTTCACTCAACACGCAAAGCCTCGAAAAAATCGGTGGAAAGTGGAGAACAGAGGGTCTTAACACTATGTTCCCTCTCCCCACCCCGTCTTTAATTAATTGTCTTTTATTTTTCCAGGTGTAGGTTGTGTGAAAGTGATAGATAACATTGAAATACCAGGTCAAGTAATGGTCAAGACAGGGAAACCATTATATGCCTTAATATTA
This sequence comes from Heliconius hortense, assembly GCA_018230405.1. Lineage (NCBI taxonomy): Eukaryota > Metazoa > Arthropoda > Insecta > Lepidoptera > Nymphalidae > Heliconius > Heliconius hortense. The sequence goes on from DWAL01000026.1 coordinate 8,809, forward strand.
ACACCAACGCGGGAATTGGCTATACAAATAAGTAGACATTTGATCGCCGTTGCTAAATATACAGGTTAGTTTTTATTAGCAACTCGCGCTTATCGCGCACGTAGCACGGTAGGCAAAGGGAACCTGGGAACCTAGTGCTAAGCCTAGCACTTTCTGCCGAGTGACTTGAGGCATTGCATGTTAAGTGGCGGAATCAACACCGCAGTCTGCCTCGTCATCAGAGCGAATAAATAAAATAATTAGCTTCACGCTGTATCCCGTACACAGTAGAGTAGGCAGAGGGAACCTAGTGTCATAAGGCACTCCATTGAGTTCTGCTACTCAACACGCAATCAATGCCTCCAGAATTCGGCAGAAAGTGGGGAATGGAGTGCAAATAAATAAAAATGTTAAATATTTCATTCCCCCGGATGGGGAATCAAACCCATAACCATCGCTTTTACAATTGAACTCTTGTGTCCCTGCGCTACGACGGCCTTTTTTTTTTAGGGATTAAATACTGTTATTTAAGTTTAAATTATTATTGTGTGTGACATACTTACTCGGAAGTTAAGGAAGAAACTATTTTAACCGGATTAATCGCGTATAATTGTATTTTTATACATTTTTAAAACCCGAGTGTTCGAAAGAACACTTTTTACTTTAAATTAAGGCGTTTATTTAAGTTTATTTAAGGTGTTGAGTGCCACAACTCAACGAAATGAGTAACATTAGGTTCAGACCATCTTGATGTTTGCTGGATACTCTTCGATCAACTATACAGTTGAGTGGCGGAGTTCAACGCCGCGCTTTGTTTCCAGAGCGTGGAAAAGAAAAAATCGCAAGATGTGTGATGATGCAAGAGAAAGAAAAAATATTAAATAATTCAATTCCTCGAGGGGAAATCGAACCTACATATACGAAAAAAATGCATGAAAATAATTCAAATGGTTTACATTAAAATATATTTCTATTACGAACTTTTCTTTATTTACTTATTCTAGGTATAAAAATAGCAACAATAGTGGGTGGGATGGCGGCAGTGAAACAAGAAAGGGTATTGAAATCCGGTCCAGAAATTGTGGTCGCTACTCCTGGAAGGTTATGGGAACTGCTGAGCCAAGGACAACCACATTTGCAACAATTGCCTTCGGTAAAGTAAGTCTTTTTCTTTATATCTTTTTTCTTTGGTAAGACAATCCGCGACGTTAGGTTCCGCCATGAGTTTTTTTTTTTTTCAAAATAATATTATATCCTTAGTCAGAGAGAACGGAGCGTCAAAAACTACGATCTTTGCATACCTCATTCGCCTCGTCCACTGTCATCGACCTCTTCATACCTCTACATGCCCTTCGGGGGGTCCTCATGTTTTTTACGTGACTATCGTTCAGTGTCTTTGATACTGTGTTTTCAAAGGTCAACCGAGGTTGGCATATCTTCATTGCGGATTCGATCAGCTAAGCTGACTCCGCATTTCCTACGAAGAGATTTCATCTTTACGGCACTCATCTTTCTTTCATTCTTTTTCTGGTACTTTCATACTTGGTTTCGGTACCAACACTGCATTTTGTACGACCAAATGTACAGGTACCGCTACCATGATTTTTTTATACATTGTGTAATATTACTTTAAAAGTAACAATAAACAGACCAGTCCTAGTGCAGGGGCATAAGCGTGGGACTGTAAACACGACAGGTTGTGGTTTCCGTTCGCACTCGAGGATATTAAATATTTTCATAACCTCTCTCGTAAGGAAGTAAAGCGCGGCGTTGAGTTCCGCCACTTAACACGTCTTGCCTCCAGAATTCGGCGGAAAGTGGGCAATAAAAGTGTCTTAATGGGAATGGAGTGTTTTGCACTACTGCCTACCCTACCATGTGCCGTATACAGCGTGAAGCTAAATTAAAAACACATTAACCATTTATTTTTCTGTTTTCATAGATTTTTAGCCATAGACGAAACTGATCGGATGATAGAAAGAGGTCACTTTGAAGAGTTAGAGCCATTATTGGAAAGACTTAATTCAGATGAAATACACAAAAATGCTCGGCAAAGCTTTGTGTTTTCTGCTACTTTGACTTTGGTGCATGATTTACCGGGACATATGAGGGGCAAGAAGGTAATTGTAATAGTATATTAGTATCTTGAGGTCGTCGCGGCGCAGGGGTGCAAGTTGGGGTTCGATTTCCACTCGGGAACTTCGCCACTCAACACTCAATGTTTGAATTTGGCGTAAAGTGAAGAATGAAGTGTCTCAAAAGTAGGTTCCCTTTGCCCGCCCTATGTGTGGAATACAGCGTGAAACTAAGAAAGTAAATAAGTTATGTATAAAAGATAGGTATGATATAGTTGTTAATTATGTTTAAAATTTTCAGGTAACGAAAAGAGGTAAAATATTAAATCGTAAAATAGAGAAAATGACACCTCAACAGAAAGTGAAGAAATTGATCACCAAGATAGGCATGACAGATCCTAAAGTTGTAGATATTACAACGCAAAATCTAGGTAAATTACCTTTAATTGTATTTTTAGATATTTATTGGACATGCCACGAATAGTGGTTTGGCCGATAATACCGACTGATTGGCAAAAATTTCAAACTTACGACAAAAATAAAGGGAAAATGTAAAGAGTTCAATTTTATAGATAAAATCATAACAAACTTATAATTCTAGTTCATTTCATATAAAGTAAGTGAGTGCCCGTGCCCGTAAACTAAATTTGTGCTTTTATCAGTTGTACTTCCCGTTGAAGTACAACACTCAAACCGGTTTTCTCTTATAATTTGATGATCGGTATGTTTATTTTTAATATTCCCGCATGGTATACGGTGTTACTGAATACTATACTGCCGAATATTTACAAAAACAGCCGAATAGGCCGAATATAGAATAGTAGGTACATATTTCTCCAAAAAATCTTGTCCTTGAGAACCCCGGAGTTTATTTCACCCCAGTAACTAAAAAAAATATTAAGTCTGAAAAATGAAACAAAACCTTAAAACTTACGAAAGTTTTATTTGGCAATTCTTGTACATATACGAGTATGTATGTATATGTATACGAGGGATGTTCAATGTATTCTCGGTACCGATATGATTTACTTGGACATTCATATTTAGACTAATTATTTCGTTAATGACACTATCTAACGGTATAAATATAAAATTTTACACATTTCTAATAATTAGTTTGCTAGTAATCCTTTGTTAACGACAAGTAAAAGAAATGACGCGACCGCGCTGTGTTTAAATTCCTTACTCAACAAAGAAAAAGTCAAAAAACCTCACTTGGTGGCTGTTTATCAAGAATCTGGACCTCCATAATCTACTGATCAAAAGTGGTCAAGTGACTTCAAAAGAGGCAGAGAGAGTATTGAAGACGATAAGATAGAAAAAGATATAAGAAAGAGTGATAAGAGAATTGTACATGAAGATGCCCGAATAAAGGTTAAAATGATAGCGGAGATGACTAACTTTTCTATCGATACCATACTATTCTTCTAGACTTGCTTTACCTCTCAAGAGTCAGTGTAAAGTGGTTCCTGCGAATGTTCACAGTGCCACAGTCACAAATGCGAGTCGAGTGCTGTAGGGAGTTATTAGAGCTCTGTTGTGAAAATTGTTTTCGAAAACACTAGAGACGAAATGAAATTCATCATCAGACCCTGAATGTAAACAAGAGTCCATGCAATGGTACAAGAAGAGTACAGACCCTCCAAAGAAATTATAATCACTTGATTGGCTGAAAAAGTCATGGCCACGGTGCTTTGGGCCTCAAAAGGAATTTTGTGGACTGAAAATAAAAATAAAGGTGAGACCATAAACGCAAAATCCTACGATTCAACTTTGCGTAATTTAAGGAAAGACTTAAAGAGAAAAGGCGTGTGTGTTGCTTCTCTAGGACAACGACCCGGTTCACACAGCGCGTGTTTCCAAGACTGCTGTTCGCGATTGTGGCTTTAAAAATTCAACCACCCACACTATAGTATAGATTTGACACCTAGTAATTATTATTTGCTCCCAAATTAGAAAAAAAAAATCTCCGTGGGAAACAACTTGTCGACGGTGAAGAGCTGAAGGCGGCGGTAGCGGTCGTGTAGAAAAGTATTTTTACAGGAAATCGACCGGTTAATATCACGATGTAAAAATGTATAAGTTAGGTGTAGGTTATCTAATCTAATCTAGCTTCACGCTGTATCCATAGCAGGGTAGTCAGAGAGAACGGAGTGCCAAACGTTACGGTCACTGCATACCTCTTTCCCTCGTCCACTGTCGTCAAACTCTTTATACTTGCCCTTCGGGGGGTCCTCATGCTTTTTACGTGATCTTCCTCCGGTATCTTCGATACTGTGTTTTCGAAGGTCAACCTAGGTCTTCTCCTACCTCTCTTGGTGTAGGTTATGGAGGACTATATTGAAAAATAAAAATATTTTTGGGTTAATTTGTGTGTTTTTTCATGCTGATATCGGGAATATATTGAACGCCCCTCCTATGTAAACATTCCCCCAAGCGAAAATCAAATCTACGGTCATCATGTGTACAGTAGCTTACTTCCAATAGCTTTAGACACGTTTCTTTATATAATTTCTTCTTATTTCAGGTACAGCAGAAACATTAACAGAGTGTAGAATAGCATGTTCACTAGACCAAAAAGATGGGTATTTATATTATGTATTGAAAAGACACCCGGGAAGAACTATTGTGTTTTGCAATTCCATTAGCAGTGTCAGAAGGTACAAATAAAATATATTATTATGATATATGATATATAATATAAAATGGGTAGTTGAGGGGCTAGTAGTGGCGCAGGGCCACAAAGTCTGACTGTAAAATCGACTGGTTGTGGGTTCGATCCCCACTTGAGAAATGAAATATTTACTTATGTTTATATTATCATTTCTTCGCTCTGGTGTCGAGCGCGGCGTTGAGTTCCGCCATTCAACACGCAATACCTCCAGAATTCGACGGAAAGTGGGGAACTGAGTGTTGTAACACTAGGTTAGAAGCTGATATATCTTTTTTTTTAAATGGGCAGTCGTAAACGCAACGGTTGTGGGTTGGATTCCAATTTGGGATATTGGGATATTGGATTATATTAATTATTTTGAGAACACAAAGCATGCCGTTGAGTCGTGCCTCTCGACACGCAATGTTCGGGCGAAAGTTGGAGAACTGATACTATCCTCTGTCTGTGTAATCTACTGAAAAAAAGCGTAATACTTATTTAGAATAACACTTTAAAAAAAAAAATTAAAAACAGAGCGTGTTGTTGAGTTCCGCAACCCATCAAACAATGCCCCTTAATATGTTAAATGATTTATTTAATTCTCAATACATCTTTAAATACCAAATAAAAAATAGTTTTTTTTATATATATATTGTTTTACTCAACAGATTAGCTCAATTACTTACACTACTCAAGTGCAACCCGCTACCGTTACATGCGAGTATGCCGCAACGACAAAGACTTAAGAATTTAGAAAGGTAATCAGTTTAACACTTACTAGCGACCCGCTTGCGGCTTCGTCCGCTTTTAATACATATTTATTTGCTTTAAAGAGAATATGCATAGGAAACTAAAGTTTCAGCTAATTCAATAAAACAATTATTTTACAGAATTTTTATCGAAGAAAAGATTATATATTCATCTTCTTTAATTAATTATGTTTAACCGACTTCTAAAGAAAGGAAGTTATTAAATATAAACAATTTTATTGTATATTTTTGCGTACTTTATATGTCGTACCACTATCTAACTCATTTTATTTGAACATTTTCTCTCCTTCAGGTTTAAAGATGAATATACAGGTTGTAATAGTGGCCTATATAGATTTTTTAAAAATATATTTAAAAAATAATAATTTATATAATCTTATTAATAAGGAAGTCTTCATTTACACTGATATTTAACTGACTCCATACAAACTTTGTACCTATTTTGCCTTAGATTTAGAGATGATCCTCACGGTGTGTTAGTGGCCACGGACGTAGCTGCCCGAGGTTTGGACATACCTGACGTAGACCACGTTATACACTATCAAGTGCCTAAGACTGCTGAGGTTAGTGACTTAGTGGTTTAGTTAGACGTGTTAGTGACTTAGTGGTTTAGTGAAACTTTTTATTTAAGTATGTTTTATTAATAGTAGTGAACAAGGCAGTGAATTTGGAGTACATTTACCCTATTTTTCCAGAATTATGTACATCGTAGCGGTCGAACGGCTCGCGCTAACAAAGAAGGTTTAACAATATTGATGATGGAGCCGGCCGAAGCTTATTCCTATGCGAAATTATGTAGGACTTTGAATAAAAGTAAGTTTCTTTAGCTATTTTGTTACTACATATATAATATTAAAAACCATTCGTGGCGCAGATGCACAGTCGTGCGATTGTAAATGCGACAGGTTGTGAGTGCGATTCACACTCAAGGAAATCATATATTTATTATTTTCTGTGTACGCTCTGGTAAAAAGGCAAAGCGCGGCATTAAGCTCATCACGCAATGCCTCCAGAATTCGAAAGTTGGGACTGAGTCCTTTAACATTACGTTCCCATGTTCCCCCTGCTGTCTACCCTGCTGTGTGGGATACAGCGTGAAGCTAAAAATATATAATTTAATAGTCTATACCTTATTGTTGTATATGTTTGTTTTGTTTTTTTAGCATCTGAACTAGCAACGTTCCCCGTTTGCGCCTCCACGCTGTCACCTATAAAGGAAATGATAAAAATTGCGAGAGATCTTGATTCTTTGCTACTAAAAAAGAAAAGAGCGACACAAGCTCAAGGATGGAGGGACAAAGTGGCCAAGGATATGGATATGATAATAGATGATGACGATGTGTATCCTTTTTAAAAAAATCTTTTTTAGCTTTTTTACCACTAATAATATTTTTTAGCTTCACGCTGTATCACGCATGTAGCACGGTATGCAGAGGGAACCTAGTTATTGTTAAGACACTCGATATTAGAGACGTTGCGTATTGTCGCGTCAACGTCGCTATGCTTTGTTGTGTTTGAAAATGAAAATATAAACCTGTTTAAACACATAAATTGAACCATATGCGTTATTCTAATGTAAAAGCTATATTACTGTATAGTTTCATCTAAATCCGTTCAGTAGTTTTAGTGTGAAAATGGAACAAACACCCATCCCGTTGCACCCATAGGACTAGCTTTTACCAAGTTGAATGGAAATAACTTCTGTTTGTGTATGATAGATGATACATGACACATTTTAAATGTGAGGGATAACTCTTATCGCAGGTACAGTACGGTCGACGAGTCGTAGCCACCCTGAAGTAAATTGAGCTGCGAATATTTGAGTTAAGGATTGTTCTTAATTTTAATTGTTTTTTCTCTCGAAATCTGACTTTAGGAAAGTCAAAACTCGTCGACAGTCGTAACTCGTATACAGTCGAAATCGAAACGACTAACGTGATGTAATATAACCCAATAAATGGACTACATATCAACACAAATAGAAGTTTTCCGAGTCGAACTAGTAATTGTCGAGATTAGTGCGTTCATCATTTTTCAACAGTTTTTTTTTTCTATTTTATAATATTAATATAGATTTATACATGTTATATTATCCTTGACCAAAATTTATCAGTCCCGTAGCACAATTCGATCCCACCATAGATAAAGCGCTAAAAACTAAGAAACGTCAATTGGAAATAATGATGTCCAGGCCACTGTTCCCGAAAGGTTTCTCATTTAAATATCCTACATTGAATGAACCCGATGCGTTAGTGCAGACTACTGAAAACGCTTTGCAGGTAAGAAAATTATATTAAAATCACTTTCTTTAATTTTTACTTTTTTTTATGTTTAAGTTGTTAAGGAATGTAAGATTTTTTTTTTGATGGTATTATATAAAGATTTTAATGTAGTGGAGTTGTTACTTTTTCATACTGTAATTGAAATGCTAAATTAAATAAAACGCAATTTCAAATGAGGCTATATTATATTATAGCTTTATATTGTAATATTTCACGGTTTTGGCCGTATATCGGTGTAGTCAGAGGAAAGCTAGTTAAAAGACACTCCGTTCTTCACTCATCGCCTAATTCTCGAGACATTGCGAGTTTTGTTGCGGAACTCGACGCTGCACTATGTTTTGTTAGAAAGACAGAGCGTCAGTCTAAATAATTCATTCGGATGTGGGTTTGATTCCCTGATGAGGGAATTAAATATTTAATATTTTCATCTCTTTGTTCTGGTAAAATTGACAAAGCGTGGCGTTGAGTTCCGCCAATCTACACGCCGTGCCCTAAGTGCCGAAAAGTGGACAGTGGAGAGTCTTAACACTATATAGGTTCCCTCTGGCTACTCTACTATAGTAGCTTAGATAGTTTATATTAAAGTTACCCGTAAAGTTGTTTTTGCTATTACGATATATTATGTTTACCGTCCGTTTTATTATAATAATAGCTTATAATAAGTTAGTAGAAAGCGAAGAACGGAGTAATTTGTCACTATGTTCTTTCCCATTAAGCCAATTCTATTTCCCACTAAATAAAAGGAATATATATTTAAAGTTATATATATATTTTAATTATAATAATTTACAGGTAATGAAAAAAGCGTTAGAAACGGGACAATTGAAAAAGGAAAAACGTAAAAGTAAAAATGAACCATTACTTAAGTTACAGAAAATTTTTAAACAAGAAAGAAAAGCTAAATAAATATTTTTTATAAAATGCATACTTTTATTTATATAGATAGTGTCCTTTTTTACTTTAGTTTTTTTTATCGCACACAGCAGGGTAGGCAGAGGGAACTTAGTGTTCAGACGCTCCGTTCCCCCTTTCCGTCGAATTCTGGAGGCACTGCGTGCTGTGTGACGGAACACAACGCCGCGCTTTGCCTCGACACCAGATCGAAGAAATGGAAATATAAATTTAAATATATATTTCATTTCTTCGAGTTCAAACAACCAGTCGCGTCTAAAGTCACATTTTGTGCCCCGTGTATTCCGCATATAGTAGAGCAGTGGTTCCCAACCAGTGGTCCGCAGAAGTCTAAATATGGTCCGCGAACGATTTTAATTTTATGACTGGGGATGGTAAGGCGAAGTTTTTATACCTACAAACATAGTGGTCCCTGCTTCCAAGAATGATCAAAAAGTGGTCCTTGATCAAGAAAAGGTTGGGAACCCCTGTAGTATAGTATACAAAGGGAAAAGATACGACACTTCCCCAATTCCTTTCCCTTCCTAATTCTTGTTCGGTGGCCGTGTCGCGTTTTGTCTCGTTATCGAAAATTAAAATAATTTATTCCATCGAGTGCACAACGTATGGCCTGTAAATGCATTGGTTGTGGGTTCGATTTCCACTCGATGGACTGTATTCTATTAAATTCCACGCGAATTTAAAGTTAATACTTAACAAAAACACGTTGCTAAGGTAACACGAGTTTTACGCGTCACAGGCTCGTTTAATGTAATTAATATCATTTTTTATATATAGCAAACACGAGGCGTAGAGCTTTGCATTTGTGTGCGCGATCACCAAAAGAAGAGTCGGATTTTTTTTTTAAATTTATTATTACTGATTAATACAAAAAAATTAAAAAAATATATTACGCCAGCCACTTCTACGCCGGACTTCTATTCATTCCCGTCATTTTAACTCTCATATGTTGTGTTTATTGTGCTCATAATGATTTTTTTCGATATATCATCAAGAACAGGGTTGCATATCACAAACATTTTTATCCTTGTACAGAGATCATGCCAACATTTTGCTTAATTTTTTATAAATCTGACAAAATAAAATACTAAGATTTAATTTTAAACACATCAAAATAGGAGATGGCCCGCCTCTGGGCATTATCTCCAAGACAGTAAAAATATTTTGTCTGTACATTTAGTAATTTTGAATGAAATGGATAGACGGACACTTAAAAACAATAATAGGAAGCAAAAATATTTTATTTCATTTCTTGTCTGTCTGTCGATATGTATGGTCACATTTTTCTCGGAAAGTACTGAACCGATTTACTTCAAAGTTTCACCAATAGCTTTTTTTTTAACTCAACTTAACAATTAAATTAAATTCAAATTCAAATTTAAATAATTTTATTCAAAATAAAAAGTAACATACTTTATTTTTTGAATGTCAAATAATTTACCACCACTCCACTAAAGTTAATGCCTCAGACCTGAGAAGAACCGGCGCAAGAAACTCAGCGGGA
>DWAL01000027.1:0-18841 GCA_018230405.1 Heliconius hortense
GGTTTAGCTTATCTTTGGTGTCGGTCTTGCATGTTTCTTTTGCTTTGGTTTTAGACTGCTATGGGTGAAAGAGCTAGGTGCATTTTATCTAGTGCCTGAGGAGAATACAGACTCTGACACAATTAACGGAGCTGGTAGCAGTGATGAAGCTGGAATGATTGGATCAGCAGAAAGTTCTCCAGCGCCATCGACAAAATCAAATCTCAAAATGTTAAACCTCGTACATACAGAACGCATGCATGTGATATTTATGTTGATACCACCGAAGTGCCTCTTACACCTCATTCATTCAATAAAAAGACAGTGTAGCAGAAGAAATATTTTATCTTTTCGTTAGAGAGAAGCACAATTTCGAGAAGGAGAAGGCAGAAATATCAGGACCCACATTGGCAAATGTACCATCTGATTTGTAATTGATTGCATTCGAACACGGTGTTTATCCGTAGAAGAAGATAATTTTTTGGTATCGATGACGAAATTGTTATACCGTACAAAGGGAAAAAAGCAGAAATTCAACGTCAATATAACCCAAATAAGCCTTGTAAATGGGGTTTCAAGAACTTAGTCAGAGCCGGTGTGTCTGGTATCAATTATGACTTCTTGCTCTACGCAGGAGATGACACTTCTATTGGCATCGCATTTACTGAAGAGGAAAAGACTATGGGTGTTGGAAGTAAAATAATTTTAGCTTCATCTAAGACTACTAAGTCGAAACGTTTCAGTGAAAAATTTAGAAAATTTCTTAATCTTAACGATAGTATGGTATCTTAACATGCAATGATATCTTGTGAAGTTATTATGTGAAGAATCGAAGTGATTTTTGGAGTATCAACACCGCAAGCAATAGGATCTCTGAATTATTATTTTGTAAAGTAAAAATTGATCAAGAAGGATTTATTTTATTAAACAATTTTACTTCCACCAAGATAGTTATTTTTATTAAAAATCATGTTATTTACAATAATCTTTTAGTATATGTTAAAAGCTACCAGTAACATTCCAACTCTGCCAAAACATAGCAATGTATAGCATAATATGAATTCTTAAAAATTCGTTAATCACCGTACGTGTAGCAGTGTATAGTATACAACGTGTTTTTCCAAAATTTTCATATCACGATTTTTTTATTTATTTTTTTGAGGTTTTTTATAGCCCAAAGAAGCTAACAATATACTTTTTTTTTGCTTGGATTATCTTCAAATTGAGATATACAATTTTTTACATTTTTAAAGTATTATTCCACACTTAGGTAAGAAAAATGCTTATTTAGAAAACATGGGAATCAAACCTGTGCCTCCTGGAAACCGAACAATCGCTCTGAGCACTAAGCCATACGTTCTCATCTCAAGCTACGTCGAAATTTTTATACGCTATGTTACAACTTATTTATGTTGTTAGCATATCTGTAGGGAGATTTTTATAAATTTCCGCTACCCAAAGATTCAATTAATTACTAAGAATTATATTTATTAAATATTTTTAATATTTTTAAAGTGTTATTTCACACTATTCTGCACTTACCGTCCGAGATTGAGATACACTATTCTACACTTACCTACCGTCTGTTTTGGCAACATTATAATATGTTGTGATAGCTGACAAAGTGCAAAGTAATTTAAAATACTAAAAAAATACTTAAAATATATTCTTGCTGTCTGCTCCATCTAGAACCAAGGAAACAAGTAACCGGACAAGCGCGAGTCGGACTTGCCCACCGAGGGTTATGTACAAAAATTGAAGGTCTCGAGCTTTTTCTGAAATTCAGGGTTAGCTTAGCCAGAACCCTTTCATCTGATACCTCACTTGAATAATCGGCTGTAATGCCAAATTTTGCCCTCCTTTTAAGGTTATTATTTTTTAGGATTTAACCAAAATGTATAGTTTTCTGATTTTTTCGTGAAGTAGCTACTACCTGTAGATGCTAGCTGGCAAATTTTGTAATTCTAGGTTAATCGGAAGTACCTTATTAAGCGTTATCCTATTAAGTAAGCGTTCCTGAGATAAATGCTCTTGACAGACAGACAGACAGGCGGACAGACAACAAAGTGATCTTATAAGGGTTTCTTTTTTCTTAAAAAGTACGGAACCCTAAAAGCCGTAATGAAAGAATTGGCACTATTGGTATTGGTTAGAAATAGTCGGATCGATAAGCATTCCGATTGTATTTTATTAAATTTACTATAAATTATATTATTTATATTCATGAAATATAAGCTAACGTGATAACCGCATCCACAGGGGCGTATCATTCGTAAGAGAGGCCATGTGATATTCACTCGAGAACCACATGGCTCTAATGAATTACCAATAATACGCCCCCTGCATTATTAGCGTAGCATTAAAATGACTTTGTAACAGCGCAGTCAGCAGCCATTGTTGATCGCGAACACATCGCGATGTCCAAATTATTAATTTACTGTCTAATTATAGTTGTGTGGAGTGAGTGTTTTAGTTGTGAAATCTATAATAAAAGACCAAGGATAAAATCTTCAAATGGAAACCTTGTACTAGAGGCTGCGTACGACAAAAGTATTTATTTAAACACTCATGGACCTAAATCTACTATATATTTAGGGAATGTCGACTACAAAAACCTCTACAACATTTCTTCAAAATATGCTAACTTCTTTCCATCGAATACTGATAAGGATGTACAAACGTCTAATCCAGACAATGCAATCAAGCCTAGCATACTAAAACGAATAGAAAACTTGGAGTCTTTAACTAATAGTTTGTCAAATAATCTACATTTGAACTTATCACGTCTTCATCGCCGAATACAAAACTTAAACACGAAGGTACTAAACTTGCAAAGTTTACTTAACAGACACGAAGAATGTCGTTCACATCCTTGCGCAAATGGTGGCACTTGTTTAGATCTAATAAGTGGGTACTACTGCTTATGTCCGTCCAACTGGAAAGGTGTTAACTGTGATGAAGATGTTAATGAATGTTACAACTATGCTGGTACTGATTTAGGATGCCAAAATGGAGCAACATGCATTAATAGGCCTGGCTCATATGAGTGTGTATGCAAGCCTGGCTGGTATGGAATAGACTGTACAAGAACAGAGAAGAATTGTTCACAAGGTGACTTTGAAATGTGTGGTCACGGTATTTGCGTTCCTGCAACATCAGGACAAGGCATTAGATGTATTTGTAATCAAGGGTGGACTACGGACGGAAAAGGTATCGCATGCTTAACTGATATTAATGAATGTGAATCTTCACAAAGAGTTCACTGTTCTGTAAATCCAAGAGTAGATTGTATCAATTTAGCAGGATCATTTCGATGCGGACCTTGCCCGACAGGCTACGAAGGTGATGGATTCGCGTGTTACGATATCGACGAATGTTTAACATCAAATGGTGGATGCAGTACCAATCCAATGGTCTTGTGTCATAACACTATAGGCTCTCGAATTTGCGGTACCTGTCCACCCGGTTATCAGGGCGATGGAGTAACATGCACATGGCGAGGTTCTTGTTCTATCAATCGCGGTGGATGCCATCCTTCGGCGAAATGTATAGAAAATTTATTAATCAGTGGAATTACTCAGTGTGTGTGCCCCTCAGGAATGGTCGGTGATGGCATAGGACTTCACGGTTGTTACATTTCTGCAGATAATTCTACAAATAATTGTGATAGTAATCCATGTGGAACACACGGACATTGTCACCCACTGCGTGAGGGCTATACGTGCATTTGCTACCAAGGGTATGGAGGCGCCCACTGTGATAAGCCTAATAACTTATGCACCAACAATCCGTGTCACAACGGTGGCACTTGTCGATTAGATGAACGTTTAGTGAACGGATACCGATGTGAATGTACTGCGTTGTATTCGGGTGAATTATGTCAAGTGCATTCACAACCATGCGGTGGAGTTCTTGACTCTGAGGAAGGTAGTATTGTATATCCACGGTCTAATGCTACTTACAGTGATAATGCACGTTGCGCTTGGGTTATTCATACAGCTCCTGATAAAGTAATAAATGTGACATTTACTAAATTTAATTTAGAAGATCATTCGTCTTGCAACTATGATTTTGTTCAAATTCATGATGGTAGAAGTTCTGCCAGTCAGCTTATAGGTAGATTTTGTGGTAGTAATTTCCCTAATGGTGGTAATATTATTTCAAGTCACAACAATTTATACTTTTGGTTCCGTTCAGATCACTCTGTATCTAAAGAAGGATTTTCTTTACATTGGACTAGCATAGCTCCAGTATGTGGTGGTGAAATAAATGCACGTGAACATGGACATATAAGTTCACCTGGTTCACCCGGAAGATATCCGCCAAATCGAGATTGCTATTGGCACTTAACAACAAATTTGGGTAAAAGAATTCAATTACATTTCTTTGAACTTGATATCGAAGTGCACGCTAATTGCAGCTTCGACTACTTAGCTATTTATGATGGCGAACATACGACTGATCCACTTTTAAATAAATACTGTAATTCCACTCAACCCGCACCGTTACTTTCTACTGGATCTGAGATTCTTATACATTTCCATTCCGATAAATTAGGCAGCGGCAAAGGATTTCAAATATCGTATGCGTCCATTGAAGGAGTACCTGGATGTGGGGGATTGTTTACAACTGACAAAGGTGAAATAACATCTCCTTCATATAACAATTTATATTTACCTAATTTATTTTGTGAGTATCAAATAAGGACTCGCCGAGATACAAAAATTAAAATTGAAATTAAGTATTGCAATTTGGAGAGATCTTTTAAATGTAGATATGATTATTTACAAATTTATGATGGTTCATCTGCAGATTCACCCTTTGTCAGTAAAATTTGTGACAATTCAGGAATGAAAAAATACATATCCAGCACGAACAACCTTTTTATAATATTCAGAAGTGACCATAGCGTCTCTGCTGAAGGATTTAAAATTACATATGAATCAATTTGTGAAAAAATGTATACACAAGATAATGGAGTTATAACATCACCGGAATATCCGATGAATTATCCAAAGCAAACTTCATGTTATTATATTATTAGTACAATACCTGGTAAATCAATATCCTTAACATTTCAAGATTTTGACGTTGAAGACAATAGATATTATTCATGTCAATATGATTTTGTGGAAATTAGAGATGGGCCTTCAGTAAATTCTACATCAATGGGTAGATTTTGTGGAAGTTCTGCAACTTCGATACCTGTTCAGATATCTACTCATAATTTTATGTTTATACATCTTAAATCAGATATAAGTATTTCTGGGAGAGGTTTTTACGCTAATTATACCACAGTAGACACAGAATGCGGAGGAATCTATAAAAATTCAACTGGGGTTATAAATCATCCAACAGACGCAAATGCACTATATTCTAATAACCAATTTTGTTCATGGATGATTATTGCTCCAGAAGGAATGCATATTAAATTGGAGTGGAGCAAATTTATACTTGAAAGTATGCCATCTTGCCAAAGTGACTATGTAGAAATTCTTGAATATGATGAAAATAATTTTAATATCTCACTAGGAAAATATTGTGGGCCTTCCTCTCCACCAGCTATAACTACATCTTCAAATCGTATTTCAATTAACTTTAAATCTGATGCTAGCATTCGTCACTCTGGTTTTTCAGTGTCCTATTCATTCTTAGACGAAAAAATACATTGCGGTGGGCTCTTTGTTAAATCTCATGGATTCATTTACTCACCAGGTTGGCCTCTTCCTTATACTGCAAACCGTGAATGTCTCTGGACGATAACTGTACCTATAGGTCATCAAGTTGTGTTAAATATTACTAATTTTGAGCTAGAGCGGCCATATAGTGAAAAATGTGACTCCTCCGATTATCTATCAATCTGGGATGGTGCCACAGAAAATTCTTCATTAATAAATAAACTTTGTGGCTATATTAAATATAAAAGAATAATAACTACTGCTAATAGCGTGCACTTAAAGTTTCATTCGGATGCTTACATAAATGGAAGAGGCTTTAAAATTGAGTGGGATGGTTCAGTTACTGGATGTGGAGGCACCCTAACTGGTGTATCTGGTGCGATATCATCACCAAATTACCCACAAAATTACTATGAAAACGCTGAATGTTTTTACCGAATTGTTTCAAGCTCTGGCTCTAGAATTCGAATAAAGTTCTTGGAACTTGACTTAGAAAGGACGCAAAATTGTAATGATGATTATGTGGAAATCTTTGATGGTCGTGATAGCAACTCTGTAAGTTCTGGAAAACATTGTTTTTTGTCACCACAAGTTAATAACACAGAAACTTCAAGTAATTATGCGTTTATAAAATTTAGATCTGATATCTTTATAAGTGGCAAAGGATTTCTTCTTAATTACCATACTCTATGCAATAATAATATTAGTGGTAGCTTTGGAGTAATTGAAAGTCCCGGTTATCCGAATAATTATCCTGCAGACTCTAATTGCCTATGGACAATAACTGTTCCTAGAGGAAACAAAATTAATGTAACTTTCACACATTTTAACATAGTATACCCAGTATTTCCTCATTGGACACCACTGAGATCAACTTCGAGATTCAGATCTCCCTTTGTCTCGTCATGTTCATCATCTTATTTACAATTTAGGGAAACATCAGATGAAAACTATTCAGATAAAAAATGTGGAAGTATTTTACCTCCACCAATAAATACTAAAGGTAATTCTTTACAAATCAAATTTGTAAGTGGACATAGTTTTACTCGAACTGGATTTCGTTTAGAATGGGTCAGTTACGGATGTGGTGCTCATATACAAAAAAGGAGTGGCGTTGTTTCTATGGACAAAAATATGCTCTTGTCCGGTGAATTAGAATGCGAATGGATTATAGAAACACCTGTTGGTACGGCAGTGAGTATTACCTTTACAGAAATATATATGACAGAATCCAAGAATTGTTCTATAGACGCACTTGAACTTTATAACGGTCAAAGTAAAGCTTTTCCACTACTATCTAAAATATGTACTCGTGGATTAACAACTGTGCAGGCAACATCAAATTTCCTTTTTATAAGACTTGTAAAAACATCTTCTATGAGAGATGTTTATTTCTTGTCTCATTTTACTTCGCTTCTTGGAGGTTGTGGGGGTAAAATAAGTGCTCCATATGGACTTATTCATTCTAAGAATTATCCTATGAATTATGATAACAATTTAGATTGCGTGTGGATTTTATCAGTACCGAAGAATCATAGAATCGAGTTACATTTTGTAAGTTTTGATTTGTATTACACTGGAGGAGAAGATGACGAAGATGATTGTGGAGATTCTATTAAAATTTATGACGGTATTGCAACATTTAACTCTAACTATTCATTTCTTATATGTCCTAAAAGTAATGTATCACTGCCTATTATCACGAATTACTCTAATATTAAATTACAATTTACAAGTGATATGTATGGATCTGCTAAAGGTTTCAAATTAAACTATACTATGACATGTGGAGCAATAATAACGGCGACTTCAGACGGAATAATTTCAAGTGCTAAATTTATAAATCATCATAAAACCAAATGCATTTGGATCATTAAAGCACCAAATCTTGTGGATAAGATAAAACTTACCATAACACATATTTCATTGTCAAGATTATCTGATATCGTAACAAATCGCAAATGTCAATCGTCTTATCTCAAAGTACTTGATGGTAACGATGGATCTGCTCCATTAATAGAAGAATATTGCGGTCGTAAAAGCCCTCCCACAATTGTAAGTCAAGGTAACGTAATAACTGTAATATTAGGTACCTATACAGATAATTTAACTGGTCAATTTTCAGCTCATTATTCCACTTTGACTAATGCTTGTGGGGGTAATTTAAGTTCTGAAGAAGGTTCAATTGCTTCACCTAACTATCCTCGTTCATATCCTAGTAATATTAATTGTGAATGGATACTATCGACAGCACCAGGTAACAGAGTGTATGTTACATTTGAAAAATTTGATTTAGAATATTCAGAAAACTGTAATGAAGATTATTTGGAAATAAGGGAAAACAATGGTGGAGGGAAGCTGTTAGCAGTTTACTGTGGACATGACACACCAGTCAATATTACAACTGGATCAAAGTTATATTTAAAGTTTCACAGTGACAATAAAGATGCTGGTCAAGGATTTCTGATGCACTTCGGTTTTCTACATGGTAATGAAATTAGTGGCGTAAAACATGGACAAATCGCATCACCTCTTTACCCTCGCCCATATGAAGGGCAAGGTGAATACACTTGGCGGATTATGACAAGTACATCAACTACTATAACTATAAATATAAATCGCTTAGAAATAATAAGAAATGGAGAAGTGTGCAATAATAAATTAACCATTTATGATGGTTACGATGTGAATGCTCCGATAATTCAAGAACTGTGTGGATATCTAACAGGTGAAAATATCGTATTACAAACTAGTTCAAGTGTCGTATATATTATACTTACATTGGATAGTACAAACATTGGTGCTCTCTTTCTTATTAATTGGTCAGAATCTATGAAGAATATAGGAAATAATGACTTTGATCCCGAAATTAATTGTGGTTATAATGATACAATCCTTGTGTCCGCTACAAACAAAAGTATAGAGTTCTCTTCACCAAATTATCCTAATTCATATGACGTAAACCTAAAATGTGCTTGGATTTTTAAAACTACTGCTGGTCGACACTTGAGCTTAAGTATTAATGACATATCGCTGGAAGAAAGCCCTGGGTGCTTTGCAGATTATATCTCAGTCTATTCTTTAACCCAATCTGAATGGACACCTATTAAAGAAAAAATATGTACTGCAGGAAATGAAAAAAATGCATTTGAATCAACGACAACAATGAAAGTTACTTTTACATCTGACGGGTACGAAACGCGGAAAGGATTTAGTGGTTCTGTAAAGTCTGTTTGTGGTGGACTTTTACAAGATAGGTCAGGTATAATTGGGGTAACTTGGATAGATTTTGCACCTAGACCTACATTCAGATGCAATTGGACGGTAAAAGTCCGTCCTGGTCGTACAATCCAAATGAGTTTTGTTCATTTTAATATTACGAATAATAATGATTGTACCACCTTCGTAATGTTAAGAAATGGTGAAAATATCGAGTCCCCATTATTAGGCAACGGAAAATTTTGTGGCTATTCACATGAAAACAGAAGCTTCATTACTTCATCTAGTAATACTGTTTTTGTAAGTTATGTTGCGGCTATATCGTTAGAAACAGTAATGCTCAAATATAAATTTCAAACTTTTAAAATATTTTATGAAGAAAAAAATATAAACTGTGGAGTTACATCTTCTCTAAGTGATAATCATAAGTGGGAAATTATTACTTCTCCTAATTATCCTTCTATACCAGTACCTTACACAGAATGTATTTGGATATTTACAGGACCCCCAGGAGAAATTCTAAGAATAGATTTTTTGGATTATTTTAGCTTAGAAGGTACTGATCAATGTACTCACGAATCAATTGAAATAAGAGATGGAATATCTGAAATGTCGCCACTTAAAAGACGTCTATGCAAGGAGCAACCTGAAACAATTAAAACTAGTAGCAATACTATGTATATTAAATATTCGACGCAAATAGCTGAACCTAAAAACGGTTTTAAAGCAAATGTGTCTATAGACATTTGTGGTGGCACTATTATTGCTCAATCAGGAGAAATATCATCTCCAGGATATCCGCACATGCCAGTCATGCCCTGGGGTACAGTTTGCACATGGCACATAATATCTGTTCCAAAACACTTCATTCGAATACATCTGAAAGACATAAAACTGCCAGAATCTGAAAAACCATGTGAAACAAAAATAACTTTTGAAGAATGGTCGGCCTATAATGGTACTTATAAAAGTAATACTATACAACAATTTTGTGACGATGATTTTATAGACTACTCCAATTCAATAGAAACTCTAACTAATAATGTCACGGTAAAACTTCACATAGGTAAGCCAAGCCGATGGACAGAAGTATCTGAGAGCAGAGGATTTAGATTTACCTTTAACTCTTCTAGAGCTTCTTGTAGTGGAACTTTCAAAATTTCTGAAGGATTTTTGACATCACCTGGTTATCCTCGAGAGACAATATTAAGACATTGCCAATGGACAATTGAATTACCTGACACATCACGAAGAGTACGTGTAGAGCTTCTAGATTATGACAGCCGCGATCTTATAGGTGCTTTTAATGACTTGACATATAGTTGCCCCATAATACTAACCAACCAAAATAGTTCAACAGGAATAAAAAAAGTCTTTGAATCAACTAGTCATCGATTATTATTGTACGTTGCAATTGGTACAAGAAACAAAGTAACACGTTTTAAAGCCAAATTTTCTTCAGAAGAGCAAGCTTTATGTGGCGGTAATTTATATGGCATTAAAGGAGAACTAATGTCACCAGATTTACAAATTAATTTTGTATGTGAATGGAGATTTAGTGAGACAAAAACATATAGAAATACGAAATTTAAATATAATACAATATTTGTAAACGTAAAGATTACTTCATCTAATAGTGAAAAATGTCGTTCCTCTGACTCTCGTCTTAATATGAAATCAGTATTAGGTATTGGAGGAGTTCCATTCCTTCAAAACGTTTGTGGTAACAACACAGAATCGGCGTTTACAATACCCGCTTCCAACATGCTCATAAAAGCTACTCAGTTCAAAGAAAGGCCTTTGAATTTTAATTTGGATTGGACTCTAAATCCATGTGGAGGTGTAGTTTATGCTAGTCCGGATGCAATGAATATTATAGATATCCCTGACGGCTTTAACGACACTATCAATTGTGCATGGATTGTAGTTGCTCCCATTGGGGTGAGGCTGGAATTAAAGTTAGAAGGTTCGTTTAATTTTGACTGTCCGGATGAATATTTAAAAGTATTTAGAGGATACTATCACACTTCTATTGATATCGGTAACTATTGCAAAAGTAAATATCAAGAAAAACCTCTCGCTGTATCTTTTAAGAACACTTTAGTTTACTACCATTCCAAACCTACAAATAAAACAAATATTCGTTTTATTGTCAGAACGATTACAGCTCAATGTGGGGGATATTTAATGCATTATGAAAGATCATTTACTTCTCCAAACTATCCTAACAATTACGAAAATAATAAAGAATGTATATGGGAAATTCAAGCAGACATGGGTTATAGAATTTCACTTCATTTTATAGATCGCTTTGTAATAGAAGATACAAAGAATTGTACGAAAGATGTTATCATTATTTATGATTTCATTGAAAATAAATATAATGAAATGAACAGAACTTGTGGTCGAGTGATACCGCCATCATTTAATTCAACATCAAACCAAATGAAAATAGTATTCCGAACAGATTCAGATGTCACTTTAGATGGTTTTAGAGCAAAATGGGAACCCATTTGTGGTGGAACATATATAGCAAAAGAAAACGAGCAATTTCTATACAGCCCAGGCTATCTTTATGAATACTCTAATTCTTTACATTGTACTTACGAAATTAAATCAATACCGAACAATAGAATAATATTAAAATTTTTAGATTTTGATCTCGAAGGAAATTATCCTGCATGTGACTATGACAATGTAACATTAACTTTAATGTCCTATTACTCTACTAATGTAGAGGAAACTTTTTGTGGGACAGAAATGCCTCCATTGTATCAATCCTTCGTAGGAGCTATAATTAATTTCAACACTGACCGTTACATACATAAGAGAGGATTTAAATTATCATATGCTTTATATACCTGTGGAGGAATTGTTAAAGAACCTACTACTTTAACATCCGGCCTTTCACATACTTATTCCGAAGATACCAACTGTACATGGGTAATTGAAGCTCCAGTCGATAAAGTAATCGTTTTGAAATTTATTTTTATAGACCTTGAAAGCTCATATGAGTGTTACAGCGACTACATTGCTGTTTACGAAGGGGCCACTATAAATGAAGAAAAACGTTTGTCTTTAATGTGTGGTCATGTAAATAGTACTACTTATATAAAAGGAAAAAGTAACAAAATGGTATTACAGTTTATATCAGACAGCAACATCAACTATGGTGGTTTCAAAGCGGAAACATTTTTCACGTACTCAGAATCAGTCGGATGTGGTGGAACAATTAACTTGACCTCTAATTCCAGAAAAAAATTGAAATCTCCTCTAATAGGAAACAGTGTTGTGTATGAGAATTACTTGGGATGCAATTGGGTTATAACAGCTCCGGAAGATCACTTTATCAAAGTTGACTTTGTATCTTTTCATATAGCTCCTTGCTCAGGCGTTAATCAAACTTCGATCGGATATAGTAAATGCGAATGTGATTCATTAGAGTTGCGAGACGGGGATAATCCAAATAGCTTAGTCATAGCAACCTACTGCGGTCATGTTTTACCTCCTCAAATAACGTCTTCGAGTAATGTAATGACTATAAGAATGTCTTCTGATGGTGAAATAACTAGTTCTGGTTTCGAAATTGAATTAACATCACAACCTTCAGCGTGCGGTCATTCAGTTTACAAAATATCAAACAATGTGCAGACCATAAAATCCCCTGGCTACGACGCAGGTGGCATATCTCGAGGGTTATATTGTAATTATTATTTAGATGCAACTTCTGAGCCATACACGAATATTCATATTAGAATTGTTAACCTGGACCTAGAACCTGGCACCGAAAACAGTTGTAATAAAGACAAATTACTCATATACAGTCAGCCTCTCCCACAAAACTCAAGTTTAGGTAAAGATTTCATTTTAAACGACGGTACTAGCGATTTCATTACACGTGCAATGTACTTCTATGACTCGACCATAAAATATCCGAAACGATTAGAATTATGTGGTTTAAAAAAATCCATAGATTATTATGTAAGCGGCAGTTCTTTTATCAGTGTACAAACTACAGGGGAGACCACTCCGACGCACAAAGGAGTGGAACTCGAAGTGGAGTACGTGGGTATTTGTGGCAGAAACTATACAGAATTACAAGCCAGAATACAATCTTATAATGTCTATGACAGTGAGCAGGTCACACAAGATTGTTATACACTTATTAAAGTACCTGAAACGTACACAATATCCCTCCATTTCCTGTCAATAAATCTTTTATATTGGGTGGAGACGTCATATATGGAAATATTTGACGGCAACACTACTAATGCACATTCCCTACTTAAAATCACAAATAATTTCAATTTCGAAGATCAACCTGTATATTCAACACAACAATATATGCTCCTACATAACCACATGGACTCAGGACAAGCCATAACTTACGACCTTAATTACATAGCTACAAACAAGAGCTCAGGCTGTGGTGGTGTAATGGTCAGTGACTCAGGAAGATTCACGAGCCCATTGTACCCTCATGAGTATAGACGTGTGTCGACTTGTGAATGGGAAATCGAAACACCAGTAGGTACTCGTATAATGTTACATTTTGTGGCGTTTGATTTGGGTATTTTATGTGAACAAAACTATTTGAGTATCATGGATAGAAATCAGAACACAATCTCCACATTTTGTTCAGAGTACCCAGCAGACTATAAGAGTGTTGATAACTATGTGAAAGTAGCTTTTACTACTACTATGAACAATGGTGGCACGGGGTGGGTTATTGACTACATTACTATATTATAAAATTTTAGATTACTTTCTATGCTCACGTTGATTATATAAGCAAAATTATCTTATTTAATATAATATTAGAATTGGATAATTGATTTTTAAATGATTTATAATAATTATTAATTTATTGACCCAAAATTTATGAACCCAAACGCAGCTTCACAACACGTCTAAAATAATTGTCATGCTGTAGTTAAATTATACAAAATGTTTACATAAATCAGCTTATGTATTATTATGAAGTTTAAATTGTAGAACTGTAAAGTTTTATCTAAGTTAAGTAGTTTTTCCGAAAAGGTGGAACAAACATCCATCCTCACAGACTTTCCCATTTATAATATAAGTAGGATTGATCTTGTGTACGAATTAAATTATCACTAAGTATAATAATTATATTTTTGGTTAATTAAAATGTTTCATGAATTATGAATTTTATTAGTATCTCCGTCAAGTACGTATCTAGCATAAGAATATATTTCATAATATTAATAATATTTATACATACATATAAAGGTAAATTATCTATTCCCTATTCGATGCAATAAAAATGTAAAATACAAAGTATAGAATATATTTTCACATTGTGAACTGCTTCATCTTCCATTTATAAAAAATTGGTATATGTACAAAGATATTGATTACATAATTAATAACTCATGTAATAAGATGTAAAATCGTATTTAAAAAAAACTATTTTGGCTTGAAAAAGTATTTATTAAAAATAAAAAGTTTGATGACTAAAAACGTTTTTTTTTCTTATATCAACTTAAAACTTATTTATAATACGGTCAATGAGTGTGGCTGACCTGAAGTTAGACGATCACAGCTGCGCAGATTTTGATTTGAAGAATTTTATTACTGAATATTTTCTTCCCGAGTGAATAATGCGCATAAGTTAAGAAAACTTAACTTGGGCGGCCACGACTTGTTGGCCGTACTGTATCAGATAAAATTTTTAAACTGCGAAGCGTAACCTAAACCTTGAATGACTTTAACATTACTTTATAGATGTTTATATTTTACATTTAAGGCTACCTATCTATGACAAAAATAGTGAAGACTATAAGAAAGTAACGCTACCAGTGCGCTGGCTCGAAGTGGCTCATTGATTACCAATTAGCTAGTTATTTCACAGTTGTATCAATAAAATGTTAATTATATTGATAGCTTAAACAGATTTACAATATAATTATTGTTTGCCTACCGTACACAATATTTTGTTACACTAAAATTAGCAAATTGTAAAAGCGTCTAAATTTTTTTATGGAGGATGCAGGTGAAGAAATTGTTTTATTTTACCTTCACACTGTATCCCATGCAGGCACGGTAGGCAGAATTAATCCAGAGTTAAGTCACTCCGTTCCCACAGTTTTCACCGAATTTCATTCTGTTTAATATGGTTTAATTAAGGATACATTTGTTACTTAGAAGATGCAAGAATTTAAAAACTATTTATTAAAAATATTAATGTTTTATACTTATTTAGAAAACGTATAAAAATTTGAACGTACCGGGACTCAAGCCCGCGCCTCCTGAAAACCGACCAGGCGCTCTGACCAGTAAGCCATACGTTCTCATCAAGCTACGTCGAAATTTTTATACGCTTGTTACAACTTATTTATGTTGTTAGTAAAATGTTTCTAAATAAGTATTTTTCTTTCCTAAGTGTGGATAACACTTTAAAAATGTTTTGTGTTTAATAAATACTTTAAACGAAACGAAAACGATTTTAATTTTTTTGTCCGCTACCCAAATATTATTCTAGTGGGCTTTTTAACTTTTTAATTATTACGTAACTCCAGTATCATCGACATTGTGCCTCTAGGAACTACACCGAGGTTTCCTTTGGTCTTTGATTTTAATATCATTTGACAATATCAATTATATTTACACCTACTTCCATTCTATTTATTAAATTAGGTGAAAAATTCTAGAGTATACCGTAGAATGGAACATACATTATTTTTATTTCTTATCATAGTCAATCGAATCGTCAAATGTTGACACAACACGTTGCAGTCTGTCTTGTTGACATTAGTTTGTAAGTTCTGACTGGGTTTATATCTCAAATTATCATTCAAGTGATATTTAAACAATACAAATTATTGACTGGCCTTTCCAATGTTACGTAGCTTCAAATTATTTTTTATAACTTAGACCTTTTTTTTGCTGCACAGCTGGAATAAAATATTTAAAATAAAATGGAAGTATTCGCTTTCGTCTGCACTTTAGTTGTTTGCGGCATCTTGGCAGTTTCTAGTCTCTTAATTGTAGTAAGTACAATACAATAAAGCAAAAAAGTACATTAGCTAATTGTTATTAATAAACATAATTTGCTTTTTTACTTTTATATTTACCGGCATGTAAATATTATTTCAGTTGACGATGGTTATTTATATTACAACCAAACCGTATCCTATAGTTGAAAGATTAGAAGAAGAAGAATTTTATAATGATCCAAAAACAAAAAAAAAAGTGAAATTCCCTAGTATTCAAGATCCTCATAGTGTGCATTTGAGTGTTATTGTGCCTGCATACAATGAAGAAGAACGGCGTAAGTTTTACTTTCTTATCTTTACTATTTTCATTGATATTTGAGAAAAATTAAATAGATTATCTATGTTTTTTCGTGTATTCATTTATACAATATGTAAATATAACATTACTTATTAATTTTATAATATTAATTACATCTAAATATATTATTTTGTTACAGTGTCCCCAATGCTAGATGAAGCAATATTGTTTTTAGATAGTAGAAGTAAAGAAAATCCAAGTTATAAATATGAAATGATTGTAGTAAGTGATGGGAGTAAAGATAGCACTGTTAAGTTAGCTGAAAGTTATGTGGAAAAATATGGCAGTGACAAGATAAGGTGTTTGAACTTGATCAAAAATAGAGGAAAAGGTGGAGCTGTCAGATTGGTATGAATCTATCTTGTAACCATATTATTTTATTCATTGGGACAAATATAGATAAAACTTTTTGTATTTTTTTTCTTTAGATGTAAACAGAGGACACCTAGTATAGGAACACTCCCTTCCCCATTTAACATCTTATTTTTATTGCCAGAGTAGAAAAAAAATAATTTCCCCAAAAAGGAATCAAACTAACAACTATTCCATTAACAGTTAACAGGAGCTGTGGTGCAGGGCCATGACAGCCTCTATTTATATAACAATACTTAAAAATATTTACATCACAGGGTATTTTAAGCTCAAGAGGAGCATCCATACTATTTGCGGATGCTGATGGTGCTTCTAAATTTGAAGATTTATCCAAATTAGAAAAAGGTCTCAAAGAAATAACCAACTTTGATTCCATAACTCAACCAAAAGATATTAGTCAAAGCAAAGCTATAGTTATAGGTTCACGCGCACATCTGGAAAAGGAATCCTTAGCTACAAGAAGTGTATTTAGGTAAAGAATCAACTTAAATTTTTATAAAGCACTAAACAAGTCAAATAAATCAACTTTTTACCTTATAATAAATACTATAATAAATAATAAATCTACTTTGTCTATTGAGGCCAATGTTGCACAGTAAAACAAACTTTTATATATGTGGCAGTTGTGAGTTCAACTGACACTAGGGGGAATAAATTATTTTTATTTCCAAGCTCTGTTAAAAATCACAAATTGGCCTGAAAATGAGCAATAGAATGTCTTAACACTATACTCCCTCTTCTAGCAGAGTAGGAATCACACTTTGTGGGGAATGAAGTGTAACATTAGGTTCCCTTAGCCTAGTCTGCTGCTTTGTCAATATTGCTGATGATTAAAATTTCATAGTAAATTTAATATTCATTAACAATGTATAAATATGTATTATATTTTTTTAGGAACATTTTAATGTATGGCTTCCATTTCTTAGTGTGGTTGTTCACTGTTAAGGGCATTAAGGACACACAATGTGGATTTAAATTGTTCACAAGAGAGGCTGCTGTTATATCATTCCAAAGTTTACATGTAAATAGATGGTAAGCTCTGACAATAATATAATATGTAGTTGATAGTTATTGATAGAATGCACCATACTGACATAACGGCAGTGGGTATGAATTCAATCTGGCCTTCAAGTTTTATTTTCTTTATATTTATCTAACCAATCTCCTTTGTGACTTCTTCATTCCACATGAACTTGGTGAATTGTGCTCCCTTGACATGCATAAAAAACATGACACAGAAAAAACTGATCATTTTTTTTTTATTATACATATAAGTTAACATTCTTAATATAGTATAATAGTAAGACCATTTTGGTGTAGTGAGACAGTATCTGACTGTAAACATAATAGTTATGACTCATAACAGTGATTATATCTTAATCCCTTTAACCTCATCATATTGAATGTTACTATATCCATTCTGACACTTCCCTCAACATTCTTTACATATTTTGAAATTTACTACAGTAAATTCTAACGTCGTTTAACACTAAATTCTCTTTGTATACTCATGAAGTTATGCTCTATGCAAGGGTACTATTAAAGAAAAAAATATATATAATACACATTTTTAAAAAGCAAAACAGTAGGGCATTGATTTTTATGAAAACCTTGTTTTTTATTAAAATTAAAACATTATATTTACACACTATTCACTATTGCCAACCCACCATAATATATGATACATATGAAGACATTTTTTTATTATTCCAATCAGCTAATTACATAAAAATTCCAGGGCATTTGATGTAGAACTTCTGTACATAGCACAGAAACTGAACATTCCCATAGTAGAAATACCTATAAGATGGACTGAAATTGAAGGCTCCAAGGTAACACCAATAGTATCGTGGATTCAAATGGGATGCGATTTAGGCCTTATATGGCTTAAATACAAAATTGGAGCATGGAAAATAAAATATAGCAAATAAGCACAAAGTTACTTTATATGAAAAAAAATTTACATGTCTTATTTATGTTATAATCATATTAAATAATTTTTAAACTGATGATTGTTTTTCTTGAATCAATGTAACTTTTTTTGTAAATAAATAATATAATAAATTTAAAAATGTTAATATAAATAATAATTGTCGAATCGATTCCTATTCAGCCGAATAGAAATCGAATCCACAAACGTCATGTTGCAATTACACGCTTGTGCCCCGGCGCCGCGACGGCCTTTAGGAACGAAAATGTTTTATTATAAAATAATAACATATTTTATTGTAATTTCACTCCTACTGATCACACGATGTTGTAAGCTTCCTCGATAT
>DWAL01000028.1:0-18798 GCA_018230405.1 Heliconius hortense
CCTCTGCCTACCCTGCTGTGTGCGGGATACAGCGTGAAGCTAATTTAATTTAATAAAAAAATATATATTTGAGATAGGTAAAGTAAACGAGGGATTAGTTAAAGCTTTATTAAGTTGTCATGCATAAGAGTATCTAAAAATAAACATTGCAACATTATGTTTATATTAGGGACTATGTTTATATAAGATGATTCATTTTTGTTTTAAACGTTGTTGTATGTGACTGTAAGCGCGACTGGTTGTGTCTTCGACCCCCTTGAGGAAATAAAATATTTTTTTAAATTTATATTTTCATTTCTTCGCTCTGGTGTTTAGGCACAACGCGGCTTCTAGTTCCGCCACTCAATACTCAATGCCTCCAGAATTCGTTCTTGTTGTGATTTAATCAGAAACCAATATATGTATTCATTATTTAATGTTAATGAATTCGTATATTTTTTTTATTTAATTAATCTTTAATTTATATCCTCAACATTTGATTAATTTGATCGTTTCGAAAAAAATACAGTCTACTTACTATATAGTCTAGAAAATATGAAATAATGATTGTCAGAAAATAAGCTCTGTTATAAAATTTTGTTTTTGATAAAAAAATATTTTTGTAAATTTCATTAATATCTGAACAGGTAATATAATGAGTTTTATGTTAATTAAATAAGAGATGCATAACATTGTCAGATTCTTTATAAGAATATTTTTTGCATGTTAGTGAGTTTAATAATATTTATTATAAATGAAGTATGTACCATATATGTCCGTTTATTTCGTGAAGAAGCATACTGTGTACTCTGTAAATGCTGATATGCATAAAGGAACTCAAGTAAATATAAATTATCATTGAAGTTAAGTAAATGAAGAATAACATTGGTTATCTTTCATTATTTCAGGAGGGCATATCAATTCTAGTCAAGTGCGAAGAGGCAGCAAGTTTGTTGGAACAGAAAATAATGGACTTCAGACAAGAATCAGAAGTACAGGTTTTATTGAAAGAGTTGGTAATGATTAAAGCAAGAATTTCAAAATTACTTAGCCAAGCACGTCACGGTCTTACCACAATCCAGGTAAGCAAGGTAACTTCGATTTCAATTTTTTATTAAAAATTAAAATCGATAAAAAAATTACATATTTAGGGTTCCATACCTTAAAAGGAAAAAAACAGAACTCTTATTATATGAGGCCGGTCGTGGCGTAGGGGTCAGAGTGTGACTGTAAACGCGACTGGTTGTGGGTTCGATCCCCACTCGAGAAAATTAAATACACAGGGTGGAAGCGTAAGCGCTCCTTTTACGGGAACAGCATATAGGGTAAAATATTTTAAACCCATACCTAAAGAAATTAATTAAGATACCTCGATACTTTAGACGTAGGATTTTTTTTCATTTCACGATGTTCATCCATATCTGTATTTCGTGTGACGCGATTACGCATAGATCAATAACTTTAAACAACTTTGAACTGTGCCGCCAATACCTACGACTCGATTTCGGATTGAGGCGTGTGCGGCAGTGTTACTTTAATAGGTTTATGTGTCGTCCTTAACAAATGGCGTTTTATGTTACAACGATAATTTGATTATCTATTTTATATGAAATTAAAACTTTTTCAGTTTTAGGAAAAAAATATGTTTTTTAAGAGAATTTAATTGGCTTTTATAGAGTAGTTAAAACGTTAGTTTTAAAGTGGTGCTGACAAAAACACTCCGTATATTTAAAATTTATATTTTCATTTATTGGCTCTAGTGTCGAGGCAAAGCGCGGCGTTGAGTTCCGCCACTCACACGCAATGCCTGCTTAATTCGGCGGAAAGTAGGGAACGGAGTGCCTTAACACTAATTCCCTCTGCTGTATGCGGGATACAGCGTAAAGCCGATTTTTTTTTTCCCATATGGAACCGCTTTGTTGTCCGTCTGTCAAGATAATTTATCTTGATTTTGCGTGGAGATGTCAAGCTGAAATTAATATCAACTATTCAGTTCTACGGTCTCTTAGAGCGGAACCGGACGGTCTCTTAGAGCACAGAAAAACACATACCGATTGAAAAAAAACAAAGACTAACTGTTAAGGGAAGCTTGCCAAAATAAAATAGTGGAAACTGCTATTAAATCGGTTAACACGTTTCTAAGATTATCGTGAACAAACGCATAGACCATACAGACAAAAAATTTAAAAAGTCATTGTTTTCGGTTCTATTATGCTATAAAATGCAACCAATGGCATTTTTTATCCACTCGTATCTACTACGTACTAACACTGATACGTTACTATTTTATCATAAGTATAGATTACGGT
This sequence comes from Heliconius hortense, assembly GCA_018230405.1. Classification (NCBI taxonomy): domain Eukaryota; kingdom Metazoa; phylum Arthropoda; class Insecta; order Lepidoptera; family Nymphalidae; genus Heliconius; species Heliconius hortense. Next base: position 2,289 of record DWAL01000028.1, read on the forward strand.
TCACCGCACGGCTTCACCCGTTTGATCTATACCATTATTTATTTAATATTAGTTAAGAGTATTTTGAGAAAATCGGTTAGTTATTTTGGTATAGTAATCTGTAGCATATTGTTAAAAATCAGGAGCGGTTAACGTTTTTAAAAACAAGATAAAAAGATACATCGTCTATATGTTATAAATTATTCGGATAGAGATTCAACGTAATTGCAATAAGTTATATGTATCACCCAATAACAATACTTCACACAAATTTCCTTTCAATAAGGGCCGTTGCCTACAAGCAACTGCCTCGATTCACTTTTTTTTTTCGAATTGGCTTTAGTGCTGTTGACCTGGACTGGTCTTGACAGCGTTACCGAGTGGGGAGGGGCGAGAGTAACTCGTTGTGTTGTGTCTGTTTGTGTTTTCCAAATACCTGTGTTTTTTCAAGGACTTCACTTTTCAGTTTTATTCACCTAATTAGGATACTAAAATACAAATGATTTTTTAAAAAAATCTGTATGTCTTCCTGTTTATCCGGGCTAATTCGGAACAGCTGAACTATTTTTTTAGGTTTCACTGGGAGATAGAGGAAATTGCGGGGAAATATATATAAGCTGCTTTTTATGCCGAAATCAAGTATCCATTATTTTTGTTGTAAAAAAAATTGTTATTTCTAAGTTGTCGGTAGGTACGTACGGTAAATGTGATTTTTCCGCGTAAATCCCAATGCCGGTGGAAATGCGGAATAAAAAAAGGTTAAAAATAGCCTATATTTTGTGCCACAACCCCTCTCTATCTTACAGTGAAAGTCCCATAAAAATCGGCAATTGCCAATCGAAAGACTGATAGAGAAACAGTTTCGGTCGGTTTGTTTGTTAGTATCGTGTAAATAACTAAATGCACTTAAAAAATTATGGTTATTTTAAATACACACAGACATAATACAAAACAATCCTGAATTTGTTACGGAACCCTCGGGGGGTGGTCTGACTTATACTTGACTGGTTTTTATTTCATATGATAGTATTTTAATCATTATTTCTATAATGTTTAATGTTACGTTTTAATATTACAGAATGCTAAAACAGAATTAGCTCACCAAAATGAAGAAATAGAACAGCAAATGGAGAAAGTAGTAAAACTTGATAATTGGTTGGAAGATATTAATTTAGAACTGAAACAATCTACCAAACATACAGAAATATTAACAGAAGATGATATTATAAAATATATGGAAATTTATGAAAGATATATTCGAGAGTATGAAGAATATGAAACTTTAATCCAATCTATTATTGTAATAATTCGTGATGATTCTAGTCAGTTAAAAGAAAAATTAAATGTCACAAGGAGAAATTTAGATGAAACAAAAAATCTAGTCATTATAGAAATTGAAAGATTAAGGCAATTGTTGACACACATAAGAACCATTCCTGAAGTAATAGAGGATGATATATCGCAAACTGATAGAACGATAGATTCCACTTCTATGCCTGAAGAAGTTGTTTCACCTCGAGAACGGGAAGAGCAAAGTATTAATGATTCTAAATTGAAAAAATTAGACACAGGAGAAAATTCTGAAACGATTAGAAAACCTGATGTAAAAGCTCAAGTTGAAGAATCAAAACTTCACGAAACACCACTTGCCAAGTATAGTGCTACAATTGAAACACAAACTGGAAAAAGCCTTATATCTGATGCACCAGAACTTGCAGACAAATCAGTAATTTGTCAACCTGAAGAAAAAATTACTCATGATGTTTCAATAACTTGTGCACCTCCTCAGGAAGTTGAAATACAAACAAGTGAACGAAAATCTGATAGAGAAATTTTGGAAAATATACAAGTAAAACAAACAATTTCTGATGGCCATGAAACCATAGAAATTGCAAGCCGACCCGTTGTACGAGACCAAAAAACTGATCAATCTTTGTATATCGATGCTTATTACAAAGATGATGACATTCATAAAGATTCAAAACTTAATATCATACACAGCTTACCACAATCATTTGAAACCGTCATGGTTGAACCTGATGAGACAACAACAGAAGTAGTTGTAGACGCTGATGGCACGAAAAAAATTATAGTTAAAAAAGTAAGGAAAACATTAGTTACTAGACAGCAAGTTATAACTAGTGAACCTAAATTGCATATGATCTCCGCTCAGGATATTCCTAAAGACCAAAGTTGTTCACAACTTGTACTAACGAAAGATGAGTTCTCTACTCCCGCAGTGCAAGAAGGTAGTTGTATAAAGTACATCGATTATCAGAATTACGATGGAACAGTTTTGTCGGCAATTCCAGGAGGTGAGGTAGAAATACACGAGCTTACAACTCGTCCTGATATGATTATAACAATGGAAAATGAATTGAAACCTGAAGAAATATTCCAAATTGCTGAAGGCGAAATTCAGCCAAATATACAAACGTCCTCTTCAAGTGTTACTGCAATTGTCCAACAAGTTACAAAACGTATTGTAAAATCTAAGCGTCGTATTATCCGTCGAGTTGTTATAATTGATGGTAAAGAACATGTGACTGAAGAAGTTATTGAAGAACCAGAAAACATAGAGATTTCTGAAGAACAAATTCCAAGAGTGTCTATAAATGTAATTGAAGGTGAAACCACTATTAAGAATTCTGATGATAAACCAGAAATTCCTCCTGATACTGGTAAAAGCGATTCACCACAAGATCAAAAACATGATGATGGTCATGAGTCTATCAAGAGAAATATAACAAGTAAAACAACACTGACAGGAAAAACAACTACGGAACTTTTGCAGGAAGAAAAAGAACAAAAAGAATCTAGTCATGCTCAAAATGATTCAGTACACAATATATCTAGAGAATTTATTGATAGAGAAATTGAATCAAGGGATTTTATGAATGCTACAATTAAAATAAAAAATACAGACTCAGAAGCTGTAGAAACATTTAAAAACAACACTGAACCTCAATTTAGTAACGAAGAACTTAGAGGCGACAATTTAGCTAAAGTAACAGGTGCTTTGTCTGCACTTGATGGTAATTTATCAACAGTAGTTCAACACACGACAACAAAAGTGACTCGAATGAAAAGACGGATTATTAAGCATATACAAATAATTGATGGCAAAGAACATATTACTGAAGAAATTATAGAAGAGCCAGAAGATACATTATTCATTGAAAATCAGCCAATTGTATATACAACAGAACGAGAAGAAATAATTGATGATGGTAACAAAATAGATGAAAAGGAGTATGTAACAGACGAAATAGTAGAAAATTTGGAGGTTGTTAAATCTGAAAGTGCAGATAAAGAAAAAAAATTAAAAACAACTGAAAGACAAATACATAAATCGCCATTACAAACTGATATCAGCGACACAGCTGGACCATCACCTATTATCCATTCTGTAGTATCAGTACCTGACACTGTCAAAGATATTTATTTAAAACCTGAAAACATTGAACAAAATGTTGGAATATACTATCAACCACAAATAGAAACTGTTCTAACGACGACCCGAAAACATATTATAAGACATATAAATATTGTTGATGGTAAAGAACATGTGACGGAAGAAATTGTAGAGGACCCTGAAAATATACCAATTTTTGAAGGGAAACCAGAAAGCTATACAATTCAAGAAAGTAAAAACCATGTGGATAATACTCGGGAACACACCTTAATAACGAGAACAAGAAAGCGAATAATCAAACATATACAAATTATTGATGGAAAAGAACATATCACAGAAGAAGTTATTGAAGAACCTGATGATATGAATACATTAGAAACTGAACCAAATATGACTTATCTTACCCAAGATCAAGAAGATATAACAAAAAAAGTACAAATTATTCAAGAAGTTGATATAACTGGTGGTAAGGACAACGTTACTGCAAGAATTTTTGACAAATCTGAAGACAATAATTTGGATGATTTAAATATGATTTCCCAAATAGATGTTGATTTTGAGGACATAATTAAGTGTAAACCTTTAGAATCGATTGAAATCGGCAGTGCTGTAGAAAAGGATAATAATTTACGTTTAGAAGAAGCTCACTTAAAAGATCCAAATAGTCAATCATTAGATGATATTTCACACTTACTTATACAGAGCGAAATGGACCACTCCACATTATTACAAATGAGAGTGAAAGAATCTTTAAAAGAAGTTAAAAGCCAAGAGCCAACAGAATTTGTACTTAAAACAGTAAATGAACAGATTTTGGAACCAGAATCTGGAGATATTGCAAGTATAACCAGAATAACAAAAACAAATAGACGTATAATAAGATATATTAATAATGTAAATGGTGAAGAACAGATAATCGAGGAAGTTATTGATGAACCAGAAGACGTTGAATTTATTAAAAGTGAACCAATGACTCACGTTCTTCAAGAAAAAGGTAATAAAACAAAAGGTGTTAAAATAGTGAAACAAATCAAAATAATTGACGGAAAGGAATACATTACGGAAAATGTTAAAGAGGATTCAAGCCATGAATATATTCCTGATTCAACTGTAACTACTACTATCAATGTGAATATTCTTAAATTAGATCCTATTGATTCTTCTAAAGATTTTATCGACAATGAAAACGTAGATTCGTCATTTTTACTAGAAAAGATTAACAAAAATACAGACTCTGAGAAAATTGTATTGGAACCCTTTAAGGAAAAAAGTAAAAAGGATGGTGATGAAAATACAGAGAGACATTCAGAAGAAAATGAAAAATTGATTAAAGCGGCCAATAAAGGACTCCACGATGAAAATAAACCGGAAAAGTTTCCAGCTAAGTCATCAGAAGAAACACTAAAGTCACCATATAAATTTGAAGACGATAAATCATCAGATCAACTACATGTGAAGTCTACAGACATGACAAAAATTATCAAGAAACATATTACAGAAGAAATTATAGAAGAACCAGATGATATACAAGTAATTAAATTAGAACCGAAATTGACTTCTTTCGTCGAAGAGCATGAAACAGAATCGAATAGAGCAACACCTTTGCAAAATGTTCAATTTATCGTAAGCCAAAATATAATTTCAGAAACAGAGGAACCAATAGATGAGAACATTTTAAATACAAGTGTCACGAGACAGGTAGATTCACAACAGTCTCCACAATCTAAAAAAACTAATGAAAAGTTAGCTGAGAGTTTTGATGATCTACCACCATCGCTTAAAAGTATTACGGAACAATTATTATCTCAAGAGTCTGCTGTAGCTGTGGTAGACAAAAAAACAGCTGAATTATTATCAAAAGAAAAGCAGTCTGTTGACAGCCCACTTACAACCTTAGAATTAGGTGCTAAGCAATCTAATTTAGATTTGCACGTACAACCCGTAAAATTAAATGATAAAGAAATATTATCACCTACGCGCAATGTAAGCCCAATGGCAAGAACAGAACTTAACGAAGCTCTATTGACAGAAATTCTTCCAGATATTGAACAACAAACAAAAGATTCTACGCTAATGAGTAAAAAAGAGAGTCAAATTAGTGAAGTAGAATACACCTCACCGACACAATTCCCTTTATCTGATGAGCCTTTAAAAACTCTAATCATCAAAAGCGATGGAAATATAAGTGTGGCCGAAAAAGAGCTGAATACTATTAAGATGTCTAAGTCAGCAGGAATCGCTGAAAAATATATAGCAGAAGACTTACCTTTGTCACAGATAATTAAAAATACAGGTGATTTGTACGAGTCGGATATTGTAGATACTAATAAAGACAAACGGGTAGTCACAACTTTCATTGAATTTGAACAAACATCAGACACTCATCTGCGTCAGATGACTGAATCCTTGAACGTAGAAGAAGAAAGAAAACCAGAGACATATGATCAATCAATTGATAATTGTTCAAAATTATTGACATCGAATGTCATAGAAACAAATAGTGAATTGAATGAACCATCACAGACTATTGATATTTCAATGTCTCTAAAAAAATCGGATGTTAATATGAAAATTGAACCCAACCTTATAGCGGATATTAAAATACAAGAATTTAAAATAGGTAAACCGGCTTTAATTAAGAAACATATACGAGGAGACCTACCCGCTGATATAAATATTACTGAAGAACATATTAATGTAGAAGACAGTTATAAAAAACAAGATGTTGTTAGCCAATTTCGGCCAGCTTCGGAAGAGTTGATATCTGATCCAAAAAATTATGAAATTTTAGAAGAGAGTGAGGTAGAGCCCCATGATAGTCATATATCCTTAGAAACAGAATACATAGCAGAGACAGATAAAAGTATTGGGGGCACCGAAAGTTCATCGTTAAGGCATTATGTAGAATTACAAACACCAACATTTATAGACTCTCCAAGACCTACTGAAGTCTTATTAGAAGAAGTATTGAATCTTAAAGCTGAAACAAGAGAACCCACATCGTTATCGACAGAAGTAGAGCAAATTGAAGAGAAAGGATATGATCCTGAAGATATATCTTTAGAAAAAGAATTAACACCAGAGAAAAAGAAAAAACATAAAAAACGCAAATCTCATGCAATCAGTGAAGAAACTATTTATCCAAAACAAACAACGACTGATGACGATACTATAATAACAACTCCTACAGATATTGAGGTACCAATTCTACAAAGAAAAGTGAAGTCCAGAAAAGGCAGGAAAAAGACACAAGAAATCGACAAAGCTGCTGAGGACGACCCTGAAGCAAAACTTGAGAGTCCTAAAATTGGAAGTGAAATTGTAACCACTTCGCCTCAAGATGAATCTTATCATACCTTAAGTGAAACATCTGATATTAATACAGTGAAAATAGTTGAAGAGTGTATAGGCAGTAGTCCAGAAATTATAGAAAAAGAAGTATCAACGACTGTTACATATCCAGTGCCAATTGTTGAAGAAATTGCTACAACAGAATATTCTATTCAAACTTCCCCTGAAATACAAGAATCTGTAACTGAAGACAAAACATTAGAAATAGAAACAATTGATTCTGAATTACAAACTTCACCGACACCTGTAAACGAAGCAATAATACAAACAACGCCTATTGATGACAAAGAAGCTCATACACAAACAATTGAAGATATCACAATTTGTGAAAAAATTGAAGTATTAGATTCACAAATTCAGACGAGTAGAACAGAGACACCTGTGCCAGTTGTAACCTCTGAAGTTACTACGCAAGTCATTGCAAGAGATATTGAAATTCTTGATGATAAATTTTCACAAACATCATCGCCTGAGATAGACGATGATAAACAAATAGTTGAGAAAAAATACCGTGACATACAAACATCCCCCTTACCAAAAACAGAAATAGAAGAAAAAGGCACAGAAATTATTACGGAGACATCAGAATGTGTGATACAAACAGATAAACAAGAGGTAAAAGATAAAGAAACCCTTACTTCACCTAATAAATCTGTGAAATTACAAGAAATTAGCGTTCAGACTCCTGAAGTGCCACTAGTTACGACATATACTCAATTTGATTCACCAACTAACGAATTAAACATAATTTTACAAGGCAGTCCACATTTACCCGAAATGAATCTTACAGCTAAAATTGAAACTATTGATAATACTCAACAAACGTCTCCGAGAGTTTCTGAAGAGGCAAGTCCTGTTATGAAAAAAGAAGTTGTTATGATTGATAATGTACAACAAACATCACCTAGGATTGAGAGTCATTCTGTATCACCAATATTAGATTACGCTAAAAATGAAATTGTATCTATTGACAGTACTCAACAAACTTCACCTCGAGATATACAAAATATGCCGCTTATATTAGCAGAAAAAGAATCTTCCAAAACTGATGTAACAACAACTGACAGTACTCAACAAACATCTCCTAGAGATTATACAGAGGATTCGATGTCAACATCTACTGATGAGCCATATGAAGTACATTTACGAGCTCAAATCTCTATTCCACAGGCAACTAATGATTTTATACAAAATGAACGAGTAAGTGAACAAATTTTAGAATCACCTTCACCTGATACTTACAAGCAAAGAAAAAAGAAAACTAAAAGGAAGACAGAATCACCACTTCAATCCCCCAGTAGTCTATCAGATCCTATCAACGCTGAGCTATCCCTTTCAGTAACATCAACTAGCGACGATTTATCAAGTAAAGACGCATCATCTATAGACGAAGGTATTTCTCAATTAGCGAGCCCTGTTTATTCAAGACTGCAAAACCAGGAACGGCATATTTCAACATCTAGACCAACTTATTCTGATGTAGTTCAAAGATCTAAGTCTAAATCGCCTTCGCCGTGTAAAACAGTATTTGTGCCTAAAGATGAAAAAACAAGATTAATCAACGCAATGGAAAAGAGAACTCAAAGCTTAAGTGAACCTCAAAGGATATCAGAAAATGTATTAACTGTTGCACTTATTGAGCCGACTGTAGAAAAAGCTTATGATTTAGTTGTAAATAAGGAATTAGAAGAGGTCAAAAATGCCGTTAAAAATAACGACACGGGCAAGATTGAAAAAAGCATCATCGTTGTAATTGACACAATATCAATTTGGTTAGAAGAGGTTCAATATAAAATTCAGAGACAAACCGTAGCAGGTGGACCACTATCTGATCAGAAAGAACGTGTTAAATTGTTGGAAAATTATGTTCAAAATCTAAAACAAATAGTTTATGTGACTGAAGTAAATGAAGAAATAATTCTTTTAATTGAGACTCTAACCCGTCAAGTAATTGCAGTAAACAATTTGAATACACAAACATCTGTATTAGTAAAAGAAAATGAAAATGAATGGAACAAGTTTTTGTCCGATGTCAATCTTTTAAGCCACTCTGTTGATGCTTTAAAAATTGAATTAGACAATTTAATATTATCAGAAACACCTACTCCACAAAAATTAGACAATCTTGATAAATTTGAAATCGAAAATGTAAATAATGCAGATTCCGCTAAAAAATTATTAAAAATATATCGTAATTTTATTGAAATAAATCCGAAAAAGGAGTGTCCCTCAATTTTATACGCATGCAACGATGACATTAAACAAATAGAAAATACAATCAGTACAGAGAGAGAACGTCTGTTGCAGTTGTCTTCCTTAGCTGAAGAGTATGAGCAAACGCTACAAGATTTTGGACAAATTACGGATGTCGCTGAAGCATTACTAGACGGAAAAATAATTGTATCTAATTTAGATCATCTTCATGAAGAAATCCAAAAACATAGAAAATTCTTTGTAAACTTAAGTCATTGTAGAGCTATTCTCGAGTCTTTAGAAGATAATTTAGATAATGAGACGAGAACTAAATATGCATCTCTTCATCATTCTCTACACGATCGAGCGACAATTATAATTGATAGAGCTGCCAGTCGAGCTCAACAAATGACTCTAGCCGCTTCTAGATGGAGTGTGCTTGATCAAAGTATGAAAGAAGAAAAGCAATGGCTTAGAGTGGCTGAACAAAGAATCCCTGACCTCTCAAACGTGACATCTATGGATAATGAGCAATATATTAACTTATACCAATCAATTAGTCTAGACGCCTCTCAACACCATGCTAAAATGTTGCGTCTGATAGCTATTACAGAAGGCCTTCAAGGTCTAATTGTTTGTTCAGGATTGAAATCCGAATGCTCCGTAGCACTTGATTCTTTATTAAATCTTCAAGAAGAGGTTGACTCACGATTAACTCGTTTAACTGCTTTTAGAGAAAATTGGCTTACATATGATCACCTAATAGATAGAATAGAAGGTTGGATGAAGCTTGCTAATAAGGAATTAGAGCATATTACTCCAGAAAACATAACTACAACTAGTAACCTCCGACGTTTTTGGGAACTCAAAGCTCAACATGAAGTTCATAATAATCTTAAGAATGAATCAGGAGTCCAATTTGAAAAAGCGCTTGAAATTTTGCCGATATCTGATGAAATGGTTCAACGACAATTTTTCTCAAAAATCGAAGATAAGTGGCGTGATTTGTCATCTAAGATTTCTAATATTCACACAACAGCAATTCAAAATATTTCTGATCGTGATGTTCCTTCTAGCGAGAAACTAAATATCCTCGAAGATGAGATGAGAGAACTTCGTTCTATGCTAGATAGTTTGAAGGGCGTAATTAAAAGCGAGGATGAACTAAATTTGTACATAGAACGATTACAAGTTATGACCTGCCGCATTGACAGAATACAAAATGAACTTGGTAGATTGAGCCTATTACCTACCACCGAGTCGGAGAGGCTGGGAGCTTTATTAACACAATCTGGTATTTTAGATGACCAAATAGCTGAAGAATTGGAAAGGAGTTTGCTGTTAAAAGAAAAAATTGTTCAAGTGCAAGCTGGTATAGCACGTTGTCAGAAAAGTCAGAGACGAGCGAGACTAACTTTAGAAGAATGTGAAGCGGCTGAGCGATTAGGCAGTGATGTGGTAGAAGGAGCGTCACAAACATGTGAGAAATTAATCGAAGATCTATCTGCTCAATGGAGAGATATTCTTGCTCTTAGACAAGCCTTACACACTCTACCTACGGCGTTACGCGTTTGTGTGTCCCCTATTGGCGTAGAGAGGGATATATCTGGATTACAGGTAACTTATTTTATATATTGTCTGTTTTATTTTTCAACTTTTCCTAATGTATTTTTTGTTAACTTATAGTGAACATTATGTTACATTATATATTTATAGGACACTCACTCTGAATTAGAAGCAGCCTGTAACGAACTCAGTGTTCGGTTGCGGAGCAAGTTACAATTGTGGCGGCGATTTGAAAGGCAACTTGAATTGGTACAAGGCGCTGTGCGTGAAGCTGATTACATGGTGGAGTTACTCACAGTACAGGGACAAGTTGATTATGACCGTTTACTTAAGGCCACTGAGAAACTTGAGGTGATTATGCGTCCTCTATATATGAACTAACACAAATTATTATTTTTTCAATTTGAACCTGTACGTAATATTATTTATCAGTACAGTTCTGGAGAATTTCACGTTCAACAAGCTCTTCATCTTTATATTATTAGAATAGTTTGGTTGGTGGTATAACTTAACTTTACTCAACAGACACTAAGTGAGTCGCTATCACGTCGAAGTGGTGAGTTAGTAGGTTCATTACGTGAAGCGGCAGCACCTTTACAAGCAACAACGGAGCCGAGTGTAGCCACGCAGTTAAGAAAAGAGTTAGACGACGCAGCCACTGCATATGAGCATACTTGTGCTAATCTGACGCAACTGTGTGATAAGTGAGTATACTGCAGAAATTATATTTTAAGTCCTAATGTGCAAAAAAAAATGAGTTACATACAAAATGGCTTTCGAAATATAACTGATAAAATGCTTGCTACAAATAGCAATCATTGATATGCATTAAAAACTAAAATTAAATTACCTCGTTATACCCCGCAGTAGGTTAGGCAGAGGGAACCTAGACACTCCCTTCCGTGTTTCTGCCGAATTCTGGAAGCATTGCGTGTTGAGTGGCGGGAAATCAATCAACGCAACGTTTCAACGCCACGTTTTGCCTCGACATCAGAGCAAAGAAATGGAAATATAAATTTCCAGTTTCAACCAGTCGCGTTTACAATCACACTTTGTGCCCTTGCGCCACGACTGGCCTTTTATTTATGTATATGTATATAAAAGCTTTTTTGTCCTATAATTATTGTCAGTTTATTAATGATGAATTTCTTATTTAACAGATACCACAAGGCAGTAGATCTATGGCGGAGATATCGTGAGGCGGCGGCGTGTGTGCGCGCGTTTGCCGAACACCACGAAGGCGTCGTACATTCGTTACGTCCTAACGACGCGCCTGCTGCCCATCAAGTGAGTTTTTTAAATATTTGTCACTTCACACTGTATCCGTCGTGCTGAAAATCTATACATACATATATATAATAAAACTAGCGACTCAAACGCGGCTTCGCCTGCTTAAAGTCATTATAACTAAATTATATAAAATCTTTACATAAATGGTATGCAGAGTTTCATCTAATTCCGTTTAGGATTTACATGAAAGTGAAACAAGTATCCATTCTCACAAACAAATTTTTATAGGATTATGATAGATAGAAGCCAAAATAATACTTTTTTTTATTTTCTCTATTTGTCGGTTTGTCTGTGCGTTTGTGCACGGTAATTTCAGAAACGGCTTAACATAATTAAATGCAGTTTATTTTTTTTTATTTAGGCACATTTTCCCCTTTTTATTCAGTGTTAGTTTTATTTCAATCGGGTCATAAATAAAAAAATATATCAATATAAAGTCCAGGTCATATGAGGCCAGTAGTGGCCCCAGCGCGCATAGTGACAAGCGTGTGACTATAAACGCAACAGAGGAGACGCGGTTCGATTCCCACTCAAGGAAATGAAATATTTAATATTTTCATTTCTTCGCTCTGGTGTCCACGCAAAGGGCGGTGTTGAGTTCCGCAACACGAAAGTGTAGGGTGGAGTGTCTTAACACTAGACCCCCTCTGCCTACCCTGATTCATGCGGGACACACCGTAAAGTTGAAAAAAAAATGTATTTTGTTTGACAAAAAAAAATAGCAATTAAGATTAATTGATGAATAATTGTATAGTTTAAAGTTGCGAGCGGGTCGCGAGTCTAATAATAAAAAATATGGTCTATGAGTCGTGGCCATCCTGAAGTTAGAAGTGATAAGTTAAAAAAAATTGCAGTTTAATGCAGATATTTTAATATTTGTTAAGCCTCTTAACGCCATCTCGTTACATTCATCCAAACTAAATTTAAGTTTACAGTAAGGTTACACGAGTCATTGACACTTAACCGTGTAATATAATCAAATGACAAATGAATATAAATTAAAACGCACAGTGAGCAAAAAGTGTAGACAGTGAACCACATATTTCTCTTTCATATGAAATACCTGAGCATTGAGGCAATCGTCTCGCTCGCTCTGGTAATGAGGCAAAGCACGGAGTTGAGTTCCGCTACTCAACACACTATGCCTTAAGAATTCAGCAGAAGTATTAGGGGAACTAAAGTGACTTAATGGGAACGAACGCCTACCCTTCTATGAGTGACGCCAAAAATATTAAAAACATATAAGAAAAGTAGAGGCCATAGTGGCGCTATGGGATAGCGTCTGACTGTAACCGCGATATTTGTTGGTTTGATGCCCACTCGGGGGAATCATTATTCATTTGAACTATTTTCATTTGCGCGCTCTGTTAAACAAAAGGCCCTCTCTACTTAACATGCTTTGCGAGATAAAGCGTGAAGCTATAGACAGAATGTTTATTCCGTGATAATTATTTCTGATACACAAGTAATCTATAAATATAATAAAATCGTAATTTTTCGCTGTCTCTACGTGCAAGCAATATATTTGAGAAAATCTATTTTTGGGGACAACTATTATCTATTTTGTTTTATACCATAAATAGAACCCAAAGCAATAATTTTTAACACTTTTGACTGTTCGTCGGCTTGTCGGTTTGTTTGTGCGTTTGTGCATGATAATATCAGGCACAGATTAACTAATTTAAATTCATTTTTCACTATTGTAATTTAACCCTTAACATTTAATGTTTGTTTTATTTAAATCGGTTAATAAATAAAAAAAAGTTATGACAATATTAATATAAAGTATAGCACGCAACAATATTGCTACAAAATAAGTGTTTTATTGAATTGGCTGAAACTTTAGTTTTCAATATATGGATGCATGAATATGCATGAAAGTAATTCATATGAGAAAATTTTGTAGTACAAGCGGGCGAAGCCCCGAGCGGGTCACTAGTACATAATATATGTACTAACAATCGAAAGTAAATTGGTTTCGCCATCCTGTATAATCTTAATTATTTTCAAGTACAGGGACATTTAGGAGTGGTGTTTATCTTTAAATTTACTGTGGTCTAGACTGAATTTGAATGTTTGAAAACATAATTTTGACTCAATGTTGACCATCTTTTTGACTGACTCCTGTAAGAAAAGGAGGTTATCAATTCGACTATATTCTTTTTATATTTGTTACCTCAGAACTTTTGAATGGAAGAACCGATTTTGATTACTTTTTTTTACTTGATACCTAGTGCTTCCCGTGTAGTCCCATTTTTTTTGTCCATTTCTGACAATGGTATCTATGAGAAAATCACATAAATCTTAAATTTGCATTAGGTACATGCGCGACAAATATACGAATAACTCAGTATTACTTCAACCGATTCCGATGATTCTTTTTTATTTGTAAGGATACACTTCAAGGATAGTTTGTTGAAAGCTTGGTTAGTCCTCCTAATTATTGAATCCGGTTGAAATTGAACAAGTTTGTTTTTTTGGTAAAAAATATTATTATACTGTTACAAAAACACTGTTAAAATTGTTGTCAGAAGTGAAATTCAAGTAAGAGGATGGTCTCACTTTCAACCGACTTCAAAAAGGGGAGAGGTTCAAAATTCGCCCGAATATTTTTTATGTATGTCAATATGCCAAAATGTTAGTATGCACAAAAATAATACCTTATTAAAATTGAAGTTTTACATAGGAGAACCACTACCTACTCGTTTCAGAAGCATCCTTTTAAGGTCTACCCATCACTTAAATTCGTTAAATAAAACAACTTTCCGACTTCAAACAACAAAATAAAAAGTAAAAAATAATTAACGTTTTACTTTATGTATTTATTTTGGAGTCGGTTTTTTCTTTTGTTAAAAATTAATTTTTAATCGTAATAGTTTCTTTGTTTTGTTATACTAATTAATTTACAGTACATGTAAAAAACAAAATTAACCGTATAATTACTCAATATTACCTTATTTTCTATTATTTGTTTTGCAAAACAAAATAAAAATGGTTAAATGTAAATAACAAAAATATACAATAATATAATATATAATTCATATCATACTTTACCTATTAATATTTTAAATAATACAATAAACAAATATCTTCAAGGCTCTTACACCATTCAAGTATCCCAAATAGGTAATCCTATTATTGCTGCCTGATGTCATCTTTCGAATCGTATTATTATTCACCGTGCAAAATAAAAATTGCATATTATCTTTGCTTTACGAACGACTTGTACGTGACAAAGATTTACTTATGGTTTTTAGTGATGTGTGAAAAAAAAAACCTATAAGTGATATCTACTATATGTAAATTTCTCGTATTTTAAAATCGAGTGTCAAAAAATATGTCAATGTCAGTCACTCACACTAATGCAAAGCTAAGCTTACTCCTCGCGGACTGTATCTAATTATATATAAAACATGATAGCTTCCCTCAGCACTGACACAACTGATATTTGTATGTGACTCGGGATTAAACTAAAATGCCGAATGAAATTAAGAATATTTTCATTTTGAGAGAAATAAATCTAGAGACGCATCACTATAAACGTGCCTACTTTATCTAAGCTAATATTGGACGCCTTATTAATTCTTGTTTAGAGATTTGAACACACAATTTTCTTATACTGCCGCAAATCCCGTAAGGATTTTACTCTAATTTGAAAATACAAAAAAAATCGTTTAACATATAAAAAAAGATATAATAGTCAATTATTTTCGTAATAAAACTGTTGAGGTATAACGGGATTCAGTTTCGCACGGCTCTCGCTGTTTACACAACGGAATCTTATTCGTTCCTCATGCTTAAAGATACTACAGCTTAAGCTATAGCTGTGAATTGTTTAAAATAATTAATTCTAATTCAAAATAAATGATTTTTTTTTAATAATATAATAAATTAGTAAACTCTGTATATTTAAAAGATTAACCCATTAAAATATAAGAATGTGTAGATATTACGAGTCGAGAGAGTGGTTGTGGGTTCCATCCCCACTCCCAAAATTAATTTAAATAATATTATAATCCCAATCCCCACTCGATGTAATAATTTTATTTAAATGACTTTCGTCCGTTCTAGTAGACGCTGCAGCGCTGAGTTCTGTCACTAATGTAATACTTACAAAAATAGACAGAATTTGGGGACGGAGTGGGAACACTAGGTTCCCTCTGCCCACCATGCTATACAAAAAAAATATAAAGTCAAATAAATTAATGAATTAAATTCAACTCGATAAATAGGATTCGAATTCATAAATACTTTTTAGTACTTGAAGAATCAACGCTGCTTCATGTCGTCGTCGGTGTTAAAAAAATTTACTAAAGCAATTAATCATGAGAATCCGCCGTGACGCAGCAATGGTTTAGGATTCGATTCCCATTCGGGGCAATAAATTATTTTTGAGATTTTTAAAGTGTTATTCCACACTTAGGAAAGAAAAGTGGGATTTGAACCCGCGCCTCTTGGAAACCATGCAAGAGGTGCGAGGAAGGTCATCCCGCTACATTCAGATTTTTATACGTTTTCTAAATAAGCAATAAACTATTTTCGTTTCCTCGTTCTGGTAACAAAACAAATTGGCGGAAACTAGGGAACAGAGTGTCTTTATTTAGTCACTAAACCCTCTTGCTTACGTTTAAAGTAATATTAAAAAAAATCGTAATATTGGTTTAACTTTTAAAAGAAACTCTTTTCTTTTCAAGTTATTTGATATCATGTAATGGT